>JAGWEN010000769.1:0-57415 GCA_018703685.1 Orius laevigatus
AAAGCCTCCTTCTTTTTTCCGACTTTTCTAAATCTGACTTTTTTTATAGCAAAAACTCGAAAATCCCGCTTTTTTGTCACCTCGTAGCTCAGAAACCTTTGGTCCTACAAAAAATCTTAGTAAATCAAATCTGTAGAAATTTTATAAGCTTTAATTTTGTTTTATAATTTTTTGAAATTTCAATTTTTGAATGAAATTTTTTGAAATTTTTTAAATTTCCCCCACCCCTGCCTGTTTATCGTTAATTGCTTTTTGAAAGTTGTTTTCAAAAGGTAATTAAATTCTCTACAACTTTTATTAAGTCCAATTTTTTGATTAGATGACGTCTTCTGTCCTTTAGAGGTCAAATAGAAAACCCGGTTTTTTGCGACCTCGTAGCTCAGAAACGTTTGGTCCTACGAAAAAATCATATTAGCTCAAAATTATGGCAAATTTAATTATCTTTAATTTTGTACTAAAAATTATTTTCGCCTAATATTTACGGTTTTCGAGATATTGGCAAAAAAACGAAAAATCACTTAAAAACGTTCCTGACGCCAAAGCGCACGGGTTTCGGTTATGGACTTTTTTTTGGTTAATCATGGGACCAACCCACATTTCCGTAGAGAAACAAAATACCTTATTTTTTCTTTTATTTGTCCTTTTCAGGCTTAGTTTGACTGGACTAGTAAGGGAATAATGCAAACCGTTTTTGCGGTCAGTCCTGGGAAAAAGCCGTTCACAACAACACTGTGAGAATCTGACAGAAACTGGCTTCGAAAATCTTCTAAAAGCTTCTTTTTTGAACCAACGCCGTAAAGCAAGATATTAAAGCCTTCACTAAAAATAAATAAAATTAATTATTTATGAATAAAATAGGCTCTCCCGGCCTAGCTGGGTGCTTGTAAGGGATTATGGGAAAGGAAATCGAGGGGAGGGGGCTATATGGAGGGAATTAGTGCTCTAGTGACGCCACTGATCATGAGTTGAAATTAAAATTGGTTCAGAATTTCTTGGAATATCAAAGTTTTTCACCACTGAAGATTGGAAGACTGCAAAAAATTTGGATTTCTTCAATTACCTCATAGCCAAAGAGCCATCTTTTAAACATTGACCTGTTAAAAGCTCTCAAATCTCGCAGAGAGCGATTTCATGTTTAGGATGGCTGCTTTTGATCAGTTTAGTAAGCTCTTCTTGGCGAATTTTGGATTCTTGAGTCGGCTCAGAGTATGTGCGAAGTAATCGATTTTGTGTTGTTTTCTTTCGAAATAATCATCCGATGTGAAAAGCTAATAAAAAGAAATTAATCAACAATAACTAGATGAGTATTCATACAAAATTATGGTTGATCTCCTTTCTGGGTTTGGATGTGTTTACTGGAGATTCGGGTGGTGATTCCAAAGGGTGGACTTCCAAATCTGACTCAGAATCGTCTGTTTCTGAAGATTCGGAGACGGCTCGTATTCACTTTCACTGTTTTCCAAAGCCGATCAAACTGTTGCCTCGTCAATTCACTCGCAATCCCCATGAAATTCTTTCATTCAATATAATGTTAAAAGAGAACCAACCACCTTTTTTGATCGTTTTTCGAGTGTCGTGTGGTGTTTTTTGGATTTTGAATGGATTCTGAGGCCTTATCGAGCATCTTTTTACGGCTTTTGGTGTCTGGAAGCCGAAAAGTTCGTTCCCGAGAGTGTCTCTCAATCTGTCGTAGAGTGCGGTGGTTTTTCTCCAGAGGCTCGAAACATCGCTTAAGTCTGATGATTCATCTGTCCGAGATTTCATTCGATATTTGAACTTTTTGAGCGAGAAATGACCTTTCGGCCCGATTTTGTTAAAAAGTTGATGGTGTAGATGCTTCACTTGTTCCCTTTCTGCTCTATTTCCTGATGACAGAAATCACAGTTTTATTTCATTTGGCTAACAACGGAAATGCAAGATGAATTTAAGGGGATTAGAGATGATATAGCGAGTTTCAACGGTATTATAGACGTTTTAAAGAGATTAGTGATCTTAGAGCTGGGTTTAAATGGATTAGAGATGCCCTAATCCTTCTAAAACCAGATTTATCATCTCTAATCCCTCTAAAACCAGATTTATCATCTCTAATCCCTCTAAAACCACATTTATCATCCCTAATCCCTGTAAAACCAGATTTATCATCTCTAATCCCTTAAAAACCAGATTTATCATCATAAATCTGGTTTTAAAAAGATTAGAGATGATAAGTCTGGTTTTAGAGGAATTAGGGATGATAAATCTGGTTATAAAGGGATTAGAGATGATAAATCTGGTTTTAGAGGGATTAGAGGTGATAAATCTGGTTTTAGAGGAATTAGGGATGATAAATCTGGTTTTAAAGGGATTAGAGATGATAAATCTGGTTTAAAAGGGATTAGAGAGGATAAATCTGGTTATAAAGGGATAAGAGATTATAAATCTGGTTTTAGAGGGATTAGAGATGATAAATCTGGTTTTAGAGGAATTAGGGATGATAAATCTGGTGTTAGGTTGATTAGAGATTATACATTTGGTTTTAAAAGGATTATAGATGATAAATCTGGTTATAGAGGGATTAGAGATGATACATTTGGTTTTAGAGGGCATAGAGATTACTTCTTCATTTGGCTTTAAAGGGCTAAGAGATGATAAATCTGTTTTTAAAGGGATTAGAGATGATACATCTGGTTTAAAAACGATTATAGATGATAAATCTGGTTTAAAAGGGATTAGAGATGCGATATCTCGGTTTTAGAGGGATTAGAGATGATATAGCTGCCAAGAGACTCAACTAAGAAGGGGCATTTCTTAGCTTCCTGAGGACTGATAGACTTTTGGCAATACTCAAGCGTCTTTTAATACAATGAATCATGCAGGGCAGACAGTTTAAGAGTTTAGAATAATTGAGATATAAATAATCCTACGTGTAGTCGATGGTTTTTGGTTAAAACAATCAATAACGTCATCGATGTCATCGTCACCAACAAAAACTACTTCGGTGTTTTTCACGCTACTCATTTTATCGTCTATACTTCACTTAAAATGCATAAAAATAGAAAAATTCATGATAATCCAGTTTTAATGTTGAATCTGAATGTTTTGCTTTGGAACTTTTGATAACCTTGATTGAAACCTCCCGTTCCCGCCAAAACTTCCCGCGACGAATCGATAGTTGACTGTTCCATCGATGCTCCACCTCTTGCATCCCCAGGCTCAGGGGACTGAGGCAATAAGTAGTATCTTCAGAAAGGTTTTTTAGTTTGAGAAATTCCGAAGTCTTTTTTTTTGGGGGGTTATCACCTAGTTTGCTGCACCCATTGATGCTTAGGTGTAATAAAAGGATAGTTTTCAAAGTTATGACTTATGAGTTTATAACATTCATTTATTTAAAAAAAATGACATAGTTGTACATTAAAGTATAAACATATAAATTAATTTTTTGTATTTTTACAATACAAAAGGAAAATTTTGGTTAGCATTCTTCATATTCACAAGCTTTTTGTTGGTTTTCCGGAAAAATGTTCATTTCCTTCCAACCCTACGTAGCACAAACAAATAAATAAATAAATACACGATAGGCCTAATTACTATATACATAATATTACTTTTATTTTTTTGTTTTTTTGCTTTAGGCACATTTAAATTTATGAGCCATTTGATGAGACGATTTTACTTTTTGAGGTAATTTGTTTTTTATGATCACGGACGTTGTACGTAGTCAAAAGATTGTCTCAAAATTTTGAAGAATAAAGGAAAAAATGAACACACAAACATATAAAAATACAAAATAAAGATGGCACTTGTGGTTTATCATAAAACCATAAATATAAATGCAGGAAATGTCTCTTATCTTAACTTTTAAGTTTTATAAATGCAAAAAAAAATTTAAGATAAGGATATCAGGTAAGAAAATGTTTTACACTAAATAAAAGAGTGGCTGCCAAATTTTTTGAAAAGTTAAATTTTTCCTTCGTTTTTTGAAGTTTTGATTCATTTAGACGGCCACTCTGAAGGTACATATAAATTTAGATAAAGGAAATATACACATAAATCAGACTTGAGGAAAAAAAAATTGAGATCTGGAAAAAAAGAGAGAATACAAGTTTTGGACGAAATAAAAAAAACTCGTTATTCTCGGATATGTTGACTTTTCCTTAATGAAGGAGAGGGGGAGAAAAGACACACTTTAAGTTATATAAAAGTATAAAATGAAAATGTTAGAATCAACACTGGAATTCGGATGCTGTGATTGCGTTTAAGTCTTTCATGAGGCCTTCTAGATTGGCCATCTCTTGGTTTAATTCTTCTGTGCTGTAGGAAGCCTAAAAATAAATAAATTATTTAAATGAAAAGACTAAAATGAAGTTTTTACTTGAATTCTAGGTAGGTCGTCTGAAAGTTTGGGTTTAGGAACTGGTGATGTTGTTGCTCCTCCGGCGTAAACTGACTTTTTGTATGGACTCGACCCTTGGGCTCGGACCGTTACTGCAATAAATAAATAAATTATATTGTTTTAATGTGTTTAACCATTTAAAAAAAAAAAAAAAAAAGTGGTATGGAGGAGGAACCCCAGAACTTAACTTTCTCTGGGCTTCACAGAACTCTACACAAACACCAACACCTTCCCCCACCCTCCCAACACTTCCCCCAACTCACCCATCACCTTCCCTAACCTCCTCAACTCTCCCACCAACATTCCACCACCCTCCCCATTAGTTCCCCCAAACCCTACCACCTCTCCCATTACTTCCGCCAACTCCCTCCCCGACCTTCTACCACCTCACCTATAACCTTCCCTACCCTCCTTAACCCTCCCACGAAATTCCACCACCCTCCCATCACTTACCCCGAATCCCCCAACCTTCCAAAATTCGTGGTTTCGAGTGTCATACAACTTTCTTTTAAAAAAGTTCAACTAAATTATGGAGCAAAATGAAATTTTTGGCTAAAAAGTAGGAGTATATTTTACTATTCATCAAGCATATGAATATTTAGAATCTTCTTTTACAATAAGTGACTCAATCTACGGGTCATGTTTCTATATAGCAACGGGGTTCCATCTTTTTGACAAGAAAAAACCCTTTCCAGACAGATTCCGAGCCTTTTTGACAAGAAAAGACCCTTTCCAAACAGATTCTGAGCCTTTTTGAAAAGGAAAAGACCCTTTTCAGCCATATTTTGACAAGAAAAGACCCTTTCAAAAACATATTCTGAGCCTTTTAGAAAAGGAAAAGACCCTTTTCAGCCATGTTTTGACAAGAAAAGGCCCTTTTCAGCCTAATGTTGACCCATTTTGACAAGAAAAACCCCTTTCCAGACAGATTCTGACCCTTTTTGACAAGGAAAAGACCCTTTTCAGCCATATTTTGACAAGAAAAGGGCCTTTTCAGCCTAATGTTGATCCATTTTGACAAGAAAAAACCCCTTTCCAGAGATATTCTGAGCCATTTTGACAAGGAAAAGACCCTTTTCAGCCATATTTTGACAAGAGAAGGCCCTTTGCAGCCTAATTTTGACCCATTTTGACAAGAAAAACCCCTTTCCAGAGAGATTCTGAGCCATTTTGACAAGGAAAAGACCCTTTTCAGCAATATTTTGACAAGAAAAGGCCCTTTGCAGCCTAATTTTGACCCATTTTGACAAGAAAAACCCTTTTCCAGACAGATTCTGAGCCTTTTTGAGAAGGAAAAGACCCTTTCCAGACAGATTTTGATAAGAAAATGCCCTTCTAAGCCTGATAGTGACCCATTTAGACAAGATAAGACACTTTTCAGACAGATTCTGAGCCTTTTTGACAAGAAAAAGACCCCTTTCAGCCTAATTTTATTTATTTTTTAATGAGAACAAACACTTTCCAGACAGATCCTGAGCCTATTTGACAAGGAAGAGATCCTTTTCTGCCTCATTATGACGAGAAAAGACCCTTTTCAGCATCCTTTTGACAAGAAAAGACCCTTTTACGACAGATTCCGAGCTTTTTGACAATAAAAAACTCTTTTCAGACAGATTCCGAGCTTTTTGACAATAAAAAACTCTTTTCAGACAGATTCCGAGCCTTTTTGACAAGAAAAGACCCTTTCCAAACAGATTCTGAGCCTTTGGGACAAGGAAAAGACCCTATTCAGCCTCATTTTGACAAGGAAAAGACCCTTTTCAGCCATATTTTGACCAGAAAAGACCTTTTCAGCCTTATTTTGACACGAAAAGACCCTTTTCAGCCTCATTTTGACAAGAAAAGACCCTTTTCAGCCCCATTTTGACAAGAAAAGACCCTTTCCAAACAGATTCTTTTGTTATACCGATGTGTTTCTGCTGAGGTGTCGTAGGTGCAGATTGTGGCGGAGGGGCTGGTACGCTGAAGCTTTTAAGCGGATGACCTTGAAGTCTTTTTCCACTTTCTCCAGTACTAAATAATTCAAAATTAATTTCAATTTCAAAAACAAAAATACGACTTACCCATAATTTGATTGCTGATCTCTTGGAGGGTTCGTTTGATTTAATGGCTCATACGTGACTGAAGTTGTCGGTTGTATAACATAAGGATTCTCCGTTACTAAATAAAAAAATGAATAAAAAGAAAAAAGTTGAAATTTCATTACCAGATGGATCAATAGTGACATGAGCTCTGGCATATTGAGTTCTAGGATAGATCGGCCTCGCCTCCGCAGGATTTATCGAAAGTGATGTACTAGGCGTACCACCAATCGGCGCCGCAGTCGCCACCGCTGAAAAAACATCAAAAAATAAACAAAAAACCAAAAATGCTTATCGGGTGCACGAAAAATGATGAAGGGACAAAACAAAACAAAAAAATGTGTAACTTACGTTCCCTAAAATGTGAATTGTCTATTGGCAAAGTAATCAATTTCGGTTTAGGCCCTCTTCGCAACGTCGAAACCCTTTCTTCAGGCATCAATAACGGCTGACATTGAGATCCTTAATGGAGTTTAAATAAAAATATGGATAAAATAAAATAAAAGGTGCGTGGTATGATTTAAAATTTCATGCAGGGTGACCACTGGGTGGCCAGCCTGTCATTAAAAGATCAAATTACCGATATAGGATGTTTGGTAATCCCGGATGGTTTGGTCATGGCGTTTCTCTAATGTTCCACCACCGGGTGGCGTGTTTTCACCATGGTGACGAGTCAACGTATCATTATTCCCACCTCCTCCACCACCTCCATCTTGATTTTTATCAAGATTCTTCAATTCCATTTGATCATGATGTATCCAAAGATCAGGCGGTTTAATATTGCTCGTTCCCGCTTTTCCTTTTGAATAACCTTTTTTCGACCTGTCAGGAGTCGTAGGCTGCGTTTTACGACAACAAAGGAAAACGACAGAAATCGCGATGAAAGTAACAACAACCGATGACGTCACTATGATGATATACATCAACGATGTACTACTCAAACCTTTTTTGTTCAAATTCCCAACCTCAGCTATAGCACCAAAAGCTAAAAATAGAAATGAGAAATGCCCGTTTTTAGCTAAATTATACCTGATGTTGGAGTTGTTATCGAAACAACAGGCGAGCTGATCGAAAATCCTTTTTTATTCCTTGCTTTGACATGGAAATAATAAGTCGTTCCTAAAGAAAGGGCTTTGATCAATGTCGACATTTTGTCCCCTTGGACATGTTCGGTAACCCAATCTCGTTCTTTGGACTGAAGATCGGTTGTATATGAAATGACATAGCCTGGAATTAAGATGTAATAATGTAAATTTTTATGAATTTTATTACTTGTGATGAGCCCATTTGGGATTTTGGGTGGCTGCCATGATAAACTGACAGTTCCAGGAGAGTTTTCCTGATTGATGACAGTAACATCTCTAGGTGGGGAGCCTGGAGCTGATTCCCAGGTTGTATTAGTAACCGTCATACTCCATGCACTTTCACGCCGACCCTGAAAAAGGGTCAAAAAATGGTTTTTTTCATAAGGAAAACTTACATTGACGACCTTAACCACAAATTCGTACTGAGTAAATGGCTTTAAATCATCAATCATGTAGTTCAGAACGGTCGAATTGTGAAAACGATATTTGGTGTTGAGTGAAGATGGGTGATATTGGTTGAAGCGGACGACATAAACTCGGCCATCAGTGGCATCCTAAAAACGATTATTTGGCATGAAATAAAATTTCTTTTTACTTTATCAGGAGGTAGGCTGGAATCGGTCCAAAATAAGATGACTGATGTGGAAGAAACGACTGTAGCTTTGAGGCCGACTGGAGGCAAAAGAGGTGTCATCGGCTCGATTATGTTTTCAGATTTGGTCCTGACGTTGTCATACGCTAAAGGACCATCTCCTCTGTCATTGCGGGCTCGTAATGATATCACATATTCAGAATTTGGCTCTAAAATGGATGTTTTAATTGATTAAATAGTCCAAACTAAGCCAGGAGGTGGAAAAAAATAAGGTATTTTGTTTATCTATGGAAATGTGTAGAGGTTGGTCCCCTGATTAACCACATAAAAGTCCATAATTGAAACCCGTGCGCTTTGGACGCTAGAGCGTTTTTAATGCGATTTTTTTCGTTTTTTCCTAATATCTCGAAAACCGTAGGTCGTAGGCGAAAAGATTTTTAGAACAAAATTAAAGATAATTAAATTTCCTATAATTTTGAGCTGATACGATTTTTTGTAGGACCAAACGTATCGGAGCTACGAGGTTGCAAAAAAACCATGGCTTTCTATTTTGACCTCTGAAGGACAGAAGACGTCATCTAATCAAAAAAGTGTACTTAATAAAAGTTGTAGAGAATTTAAATACCTTTAAGAACCAACTCTAAAAAAAAAAAAAATTAACGGTCAAAAGTCGGGGGTGGGAGGTAAAATTTAAAAAATTTCATTCAAAAATTGAAATTTCAAAAAACGAATAAAAACAAAATTAAGGTTTACAAAATTTTCTGCAAATTTGATTTACTAAGATTTTTTGTAGGAATAAACGTTTCTGAGCTACGAGGTGACAAAATAGCGGGATTTTCGAGTTTTTCCTATAAAAAAAGTCAGATTTCAGAATAGTCGGAAAAAATTATGAAAGGCGTTTTCTAATCAAAAAATCATGCTAAGTAAACGTTGTAGAGAATTCAATTTCCATTTAAAATCAACTATCGAGAATCAATTAACGACCAACAGGTAGGGGTGGGGGTAAATTTAAAAACACAAAAAATACAGTCAAAAATTTTGATTGAAAAAATTCAAATTTCAAAAAATTGTATAAAAACAAAATTATAGGTTATTAACGTTTCTACAAATATGACCTAGTAAGATTTTGTGTAGGACCAAACGTATCTGAGCTACGAGGCGACAGGTCCTTTTGGAGTAAAAAATGTATTTTTGAAATTTACCCCCACCCCTACCTGTTGATTTTTAATTGATTCTCGATAGTTGATTTTAATGGAAATTTGGACAACGTTTACTTAGCATTCTTTTTTGATAAGACAACGCCTTTCTTGCTTTTTTCCGACTTTTCTAAAATCTTACTTTTTTTATAGCAAAAACTCGAAAATCCCGCTTTTTTGTCACCTCGTAGCTCAGAAACCTTCGGTTCTACAAAAAATCTTAGTTAATCAAATCTGTAGAAAATTGTATAAGCTTTAATTTTGTTTTTATAAATTTTTTTGAAATTTCAATTTTTGAATGAAATTTGTTTTGAAATTTACCCCCATCCCTGCCTATTTATCGTTAATTGCTTTTTGAGAGTTGTTTTCAAAAGGTAATTAAATTCTCTACAACTTTTATTAAGTCCACTTTTTTGATTAGATGACGTCTTCTGTCCTTTAGAGGTCAAAATAGAAAACCCAGTTTTTTGCGACCTCGTAGCTCAGAAACGTTTGGTCCTACGAAAAAATCATATTAGCTCAAAATTATAGCAAATTTAATTATCTTTAATTTTGTACTAAAAATTATTTCGCCTACTATTTACGGTTTTCGAGATATTGGTGAAAAAACGAAAAAAATCACCTTAAACGCTCCTGACGCCAAAGCGCACGGGTTTCGGTTATGGACTTTTTTTTGGTTAATCATGGGACCAACACATTTCCGTAGAGAAACAAAACACCTTATTTTTTTCTTTTATTTGGCCTTTTCGGGCTTAGTTTGACTGGACTAAAATAAACAAAATTACCGAGATCTTTGATGACATAATGTCTTTGTTTCCCGTCAAGTTTTTCCATGTATAAATCCGGGACGCCTTTTCCCCAAGAAAGAATGTATTCGCGGACGAGGACATTTGAAGTTTTGGGCGGCGACCAGTTGACGGTGATGGAATCGCCATTCGGCTTCGCTCTGAGGTCGGAAGGAGCATCAGGAACCGTTGATTCATCGAGATCTTTCTCATAGGTTTCTATGGTAAACCAATCAGTAGGTGGGCCAGTTCCGTTGACATTCATTGCCCAGATTCGAACTTGGTAAATCTAAACAAAAATTTAATCCAAAGAAACATCTCGTCATAGATACTTACGCTACTTTTATCAAGGCCGGTTAAAAGGTGCTCTCTTTTATTCCCAGCGGTGGTCACCGTTTCAGGTCTAGATCGCCTATCACGCATTCTATACCTAAGCTTGTACCCCGTAATGATTCCATTGCATCCTTCAGAAGGAGGAGGATCCCATCTCACCGTTACAGTCTAAAATATACAATAAAGAAACCAAAATTTCAAATAAAAATAGTACAGTTGAACTAGTAGCTTCCAGAGTCACATTCGTGGGCGGTTCAGACGGCACATCAGAGAGCGTCCGGACAGTTATTTCGTCAGAATTTGCTCCTCCGCCATTATGATTGTATGCGACAACCCAAACAAAATATTCCGTATACTTTTTTAAACCGGTCAACGTATAATATGTATCTTCAGTCTCAATGTGATGCTCTTCAGAAGAATCATACTGGAAAAAAATAAAAATAAAATAAAATAAAATAAAAAGCCTCGAGAAGCAGCGGATTTCCTCCGGAAAGGCCTTCCCTAAGCCTATCTTTGATATCCTAATTACAATTTTGAGATTTGAACTACTACTACTATGATCCTCGGCCCCTAGGACCTTCCTGTCACGATTTTCAACCATCTCAAACCTTCAGGTTCCGAGAAAATCACAAAAATGCCCTTTATGCCCTAAGCAAAGTACCAGAACCTCTTTCTCGATTCAAGCCATTTTCAATAGGCTTCTACCTGGTGAAACAAAAGCTCTAAATACCAAGTCTATATATATACATATATGTATATATATATCCCCAGGTTTGGAATGACCTATATTTTCGTGATCAGGAGATCGTCCTGATTACGAATATATAAGCCTCTAAGCCGAAAGCCACCGTGAGGCCATCCCCAATAGCCTGTTTTCCTCCGGAAATCCGCTAAAAATACAAGAAAATTAACAAACCTCATAATAATAAAGACGATATCTTTCAATATTTCCGTTTGTTATTAACGGAGGTGACCATGAAACTCGAAGTTCTGAAGTCGAAGGGACGGCTTTCACTTCCCGAGGGCGACTTGGGACTTTCAACTCTGGATTTGTGACAACCTGAAGTCCCGAACTTTCATCCCCCAATCCAGTCGAAGTAATAGCAGCGACTTTAAATATATAAGTCGTATTCGGCTTTAAACCAGAAATACTAGCTTCTTCTATTCGAATTCGAGATGTGTTTACAACTCTTTCCCTACAAAACAAGTTAAAAAGGCCAAAAAATTGTTTGCAAACAAACCTGTCTGAGCTTTGTTCCATATAGTAGATATTGTAGCCAAGGATCTCTCCATGGCTGGTCAATGGAGGTTTCCATTTTAAAGTCACAGATCTTGGCTTGACAGTCATCGCTTCTAAATCTTTCGGAGGACCCGTTTGCGATCGGCTGCTTTCTAAATACGACCAAGGAATGGAAGGTTTGCTTTTTGTTACTTTATTAAAGAATGTTAAAAAAACCAAAAGGAAAATAAGGAAAAAGGAAAAACAAAAACAAAATCATAAGTAAACAAAAAAAATAAAACAAAAAATAATGCAAAAATAAACAAAAAAAACTTGCTAGAAATGTACCTGAGCTGGTAACAGTGAGATGGGCAGCAGCTTGGATGTTTCCTGCAGAATTATAAGCGACGCATTGAAATATGCCAGCGTCTAATTCCATGACACCCAAAATCCTCAAATTGTTTCTAAAAATTGAACTTAAAATTTTTCGAAAAATTGCACAAAAGCGTACCCGTTGACCATTTGAAGATAAGAGCTGGTGTTGACAACTTTGTCGCCGTTTTTCAGCCAGTGGATTATTGGCTCTGGTTTGGCATAGACTTCGCATTCGAGTTCTATGTCTGATTTTACGGAAACGACTCTTGAAGTTGGCTGTTTTAGAAATCTGGGTACCACTGAACAAAAAGAATTAAAAACTGTAGCTTTGCAGAAAATGAATTACCATGAACGGATATTGTAGCATGAGATTCGACTGAATCCGCATTGTTTTCTGCTCTGCATTCATACCGTCCAGCATCGGATTCTTTCACGTTTGTTATCTGAAGGCCACCGGTGCCAATTTTGATGTTGCGACCATCTAGGTATGAAATATCGACGGTTTCTCCATCTTTGAACCATTTTATGTCAGGACGGGGGTTTCCATTGGCTGCACATTCCAGAGTAACGATATCACCTTCAAAGGCGATTGTGTTGTTTGGCTCGGCTATGAATTCAGGACTCATTTCTCTTGATGAACCCTCTAAAATGAAAGATAAATAAAAGTTTGATTTATAAGAGTCATACCAAGATCTTGAGATACGGTCAAATAAGCGTTTTCGCTCAAACGTGAGCCAGCAAGGCCGGTGACGTTGCATTGATAGGTTCCGATATCTGAGGTATGAACTTCATCAATTTCTAGTGAACCTGATGGCAAAATGACCATTCTTGTTTCATCTAAGATGAGAGGAAGTTGGTCTTTGATCCATGTGACGATAGGATGCGGTTTACTGCTACTTTGACATGAAAAATAGGCCGTCTGACCAGGATAGACATTCAAACTTTCCGGATGTACATCTATAACTGGTATTTCTGCGAAATTTCACAATAAGCTTCTGGCCAATGTTTCTTTCCAAATACTTACTTGCTCTAGTTACAGTTGCAGTCCGACTCACGATTTTACCCACAGAAATGACCTCAACAATACATGAGTAATGTTCAACGCTTTCATTCCCACGGATGTAATTTGATATGCTCAACGATCCGTTTGGAAGTTGAGATCTAAAAAGGATAAATAAAAAAGTTTGAAAGATAGAAAGCCGAACCGATAGGCGTCGCCTAAGAAGTTGATGACTTGATCATCACCGGTCTTCCAATGAATGATTGGCTCCGCTTTGGGATCCGAAGTTCCGACAATGCAGTCGAGGACTGCACCCGATTCGGGCGTTATGATTACATCTTGAGGCTCCTTCAGAAACCAAACGCCATCATCCTCATCACCTACAAAAGCACAAATCAAGAATAAGAAATAGAAAAGAAGGCTGGGGATATTCATATGCTATAAATTTCCTCGTCTTGAATTGGAAGTTTGCATGGCTCTGCTTTTATGTTTAAAGGAAAGCCCCCTCTTAAAAGCAGTGAAAAAGCTATCTTTGTTTGGTACTGAAAAGACAGGTCCTTTTAGGGAAATTATACACTTTTGGCCAGGGAGTCGATGAGGACAGTATCCTTTGAAAAGATTCCCCCAGTTGTAAGCTTTTAAGGGAACCACATCCACCACAGTATCTATACTGAGGCTTTCCCCCAGAGTAGGGACCAGGCTTGGGTATGGATGTTTGGATGTGGATCCCTCACAATTGCACCCAGGCTACAACTAAGGGAATCATTGAGAAGGATTTTGGCAAGCAAGGCTTGGTGGTTGGTAAGCAAGGCATGATGGTAGGCAAGCAAGGCTTGGTGGTTGACTAGCAAGACATGGTGGTTGGCAAGCAAGGCTTGGTGGATGGCTAGCAAGGCATGATGGTAGGCAAGCAAGGCTTGGTGGTTGGATAGCAAGGCTTGTTGGTAGACTAGCCAGTAATGGCGGTTGGTAAGCAAGGCAGGATGGTTAGCTAGCAAGGTATGGTGGTTGACTAGCAAGACATGGTGGTGGGCAAGCAACACTTGGTGGTTGGCAAGCAAGGCTGGTTGGTAGACTAGCAAGGCTTGTTGGTAGACTAGCCACTAGCCAGTAGTGGTGGTTGGTAAGCAAGGCTTGGTGGTTGGCTAGCAAGGCATGATGGTAGGCTAGCAAGTAATGGTGGTTGGCTAGCAAGCTTTGTAGCTGCAACCAGCCAAGGCAGGATGGTTGGCTAGCAAGGTATGGTGGTTGACTAGCAAGACATGGTGGTTGGTAAGCAAGGCTTGGTGAATGGCTAGCAAGGCATGATGGTAGACTAGCCAGTAATGGTGGTTGGTAAGCAAGGCAGGATGGTTGGCTAGCAAGGTATGGTGGTTGACTAGCAAGACATGGTGGTTGGCAAGCAAGGCTTGTTGGTAGACTAGCCAGTAATGGTGGTTAGTAAGCAAGGCATGATGGTTAGCTAGCTAGCAATGCATGATTGGTTTCAGAGGGTGGAACCTTGGTGGAATTTTCCCCCTTGGTGGACACATAATTCAGAGAATTATGCATTTTCTTAGCTTCCTCTGGACCAATCGACCTGAAATTTGGTACTGCTCTAATTCAACACAGATATAAAGAATCCTATAAGTTTCAAGTCGATCATGGAACTTTAAAAACAGTGCTTTTGATACATTCAAAACTGGAATAGATTGATATAAAAATTGAAAACGTTCTTTTAGTTACCTTTGTGGACTTTATGTGCGTCGGTAAATATAAAAATTGATAGAATTAAAATACATGAAGTACATTTCGGATGGGGGAAACGTCTTAGAAGATTTTTGTACATGTCAAATAATTAAAAACGAAAGAATTCTTATGAAAAAAAGAATTTAATATAAAATGCAGTCTTATGACAGTTTCGGGAGGTCGTAAAACGTCAACTCCGAATTTTCATTATTAAGGCGTTTCTTTTATTTAGTCCTTTTCATTTTAAAACTTTTTCAATTCCAAGGGAGAAAAACGAAGAAAATCTCGAAGAGGAGACCGACAGATTTGATAACAAAATTAAAAACATTAGAAAACTTAGGAAAAAAACATCACAACAAAGTTGATAAACCAGGGTCGGCCATGTTTACCTTTTGAACTAAAACAGTGGGGCCACAACAAAGGGAAATTTGTTTCGTAGTGGCAACACTGAGTGGAAGGTTTCCCTCTGGCGGCGAGGTTTCAAACTTTGTTTATTTTTAACTTTTGGCAAAGGAAATTGAATTTTTACACTCTATTTTATGCGAAATTTAACTTTTTTTCTCGTTATATAAATAAATAAACGCCCAAGGTATGAAAATTGACGTTTATAAACAGATTTTGTTATTTTAAAAAAATTCTTTTAGTCTTGAAATAGTGAAATTTGAGGGTGGAAGATGGGCTTTTGAAAGATGTCTTATACGGAGTTGGAACATGGATATCAGGGCCTGAAGAAAACTCGTCCAGCTTTTTATATCGGACATGAAAGTGCCGAAGTCTTAAGATCTTCGTCGAAGGTGAATGTTTTTAAGTTTTGAAGTAGAAATTGGGCTTCTTGAGCTTTCAGTAGTTGAATAATATGAAGTCTTCATCATCGATTTTTGCTCATTTTTATGATCTTATGGACCAAAGTTCGTCTAGGAGGTCTGATTAGACAAATTGGCCATAACATTGGCTTTGGACTCCCTAGAGTTGAAAGGTTCAGCATTGCTTCATGTACATCCACATTCTTTGAATGGGCCCGGGGGGGCGTGGCACCCCCTTGAAGTCGAAATACGAATTTTTAAAATTACCTATCGATTTTCATGCGAAATGGGTAATATTTTTCTGTTCCTGAATATCATCAAAAAACCACTTAAGACTAAGGTTTTTAGTGGTTTTGGAGATAATTTGAAAAAGAATTGGACAATAGTCCGTTCGATGGAGATCAATCAATTCGTTTTTTAATTTTCAAAAAGTCGTATTTTGACTTCAAGGGAGTGACTCCCTAGGGGCCCATTTGAAGACACGTGTCGTCAATTTTTTGATGTAGAATCGCCAAAAAAATTTTGCCTGATCAGCGACCCACTTTCCCTTGTGAGAGAAAATAATTTAAATTAAAAAGAAACGCTGAAATTGCAGACAAAAAATGGATTACAACTTATATCACGGAAAAAATACTATTAGGATTGTAAGTTACCGTGAGCTACCTGGTTTTCTCTGTAATTGCAGGAAAAATGAGATTACATCGCAGAAAATTTTTGTTGACTATTTATTATTGACTTCCTCAAATTAAGTTATTGTCTCTCTAACGTCCTCAGACGAAGTTAGTCTTGTTAACTTCCTCAGAAGGAAATTATTGTATTTTTAACTTCCTCAGAAGGAATATATTAAAAAGTTATTGCCCTATTAAATTACCCAAAAGTAAGTTATTGTCTCATTAAAGTTATTGCCCTATTTAATGTCCCAAAAGGAAGTTATTGTCTCATTAAGGCTGTGCTAAACCACGTGGATTCACGTTTCCGGCTTTTTTTCCGGATTTAACGAATAGTTTTTATTCATTTTTTTAAAATCGTTTAAAAAAAAATAAACCAATGTATTCATGTGGGATTTTTTACTGTTTGAAAAATATTTCCTGAAAGACCCTTTTATATCCTATGCTCACGAATTTTGGAGACATCATGAAAATTCTTAATTTTTCCTTAGTCCCCTCTACAATGTATCTTAATCCTCAAAATGAAGTTATTGTCTTATTAACTTCCTCAGAACAAAGTTTGTTGTCTTATTAACTTCCTCAAAATAAATTTATTGTTTTATTAACTTCCTCAAAATAAAGTTATTGTCTTATTAACGTCCTCAAAATAAAGTTATTGTCTTATTAACGTCCTCAAAATAAAGTTATTGCCTTATTAACTTCCTCAGAAAAAAGTTTGTTGTCTTATTAACTTCCTCATAATAAATTTATTGTTTTATTAACTTCCTCAAAATAAAGTTATTGTCTTATTAACGTCCTCAAAATAAAGTTATTGCCTTATTAACTTCCTCAGAACAAAGTTTGTTGTCTTATTAACTTCCTCAAAATAAATTTATTGTTTTATTAACTTCCTCAAAATAAAGTTATCGTCTTATTACCTTCCTCAAAATAAAGTTATTCTCTTATTAACTTCCTCAGAACAAAGTTTGCTGTCTTATTAACTTCCTCTAAATAAATTTATTGTTTTATTAACTTCCTCAAAATAAAGTTATCGTCTTACTAACTTCCTCAGAACAAAGTTTGTTGTCTTATTAACTTCCTCAAAATAAATTTATTGTTTTATTAACTTCCTCAAAATAAAGTTATTGTCTCATTAACGTCCTCAAAATAAAGTTGTTGCCTTATTAACTTCCTCAGAACAAAGTTTGTTGTCTTATTAACTTCCTCAAAATAAAGTTATCGTCTTATTAACTTCCTCAAAATAAAGTTATCGTCTTATTAACTTCCTCAAAATAAAGTTATCGTCTTATTAACTTCCTCAAAATAAAGTTATTCTCTTTTTGACTTCATATAAAGGAAGTTCTTGTATCATTAATTTGAATTTCAGAATTGAAATAAGGAAGTTATTGTGTAACCCTTGATTAGTATTTTTTGGGATGTGAAAAATAAACATTTTGTACATATTGCCAAAGTTTTTTATGGATTTCCTACCTCTTTGAGCTTTGATCTATCGTATTTTACCCATTGATGGCTTTTTTAAAACGGGCAAGAATGAATGATGAAGACGATTTTATTCATAAATGACCCCATCCTGACCTTTTCTTTAATTTAATCCTCATTTCGATTAAAAAAAATCGTAATATTGTTTCATAAAAGGTATTAAATGATGGTCGATGATTCAAATTCTCGATTACCGCGCATTTATATCACCGACGCTGATGGCTCACCATCGTATTGCTGGTCCATGGTATGCTTATGAATGATTCCTCAATTAAAATTAATATTTAACCTAAAAATGTCCAGCATGAAAAATAAGTAATGTTTAAATTTATTTTATCTAAAAAATTTGACCTAATTTTGTTTCTTTTTACTACTTCATTAAAATAAACTAATACTCGAGACAAAAATTAAATTAATCAATTTTTAAGTGGTTTTTAATGCTAAAAATTAACTTACGGTTGCTCCTCGTGTTACATAATTAAAAACAAAAATAACACTCAGGATGTAAGAAATTTGGTCGGACGATAATGAACCGAAAGATAATGGCCAAAAGATAAAACCTAAAAATATAATCTCATACCTTTTTTGGTTCTTTTCCAAGTAGTTTTTAAAAATAAATTTTTCGTGTATTGGATAAATGGAGTCCGAAGACGATCATTGGTGCGAATGGTGTCAAAGTGAAGATGAGGTCAATATAAATTTTATTTAGTAGAAAAAGAACAAAAAGAAAATGAGTAAATTTAGAAAGATTTGTTGCAATTTCAAGGTGATTACGGAGAAAAAAAGAGTTTTTAGAATTTTTTTCAATAAATGAATTGCAGAAGATATTTGGTCATAAATCAGAAAGTGATGAACCAAAGAATGAAGAGGATTCCAAGCCAGGCGGGAATTCGCCTGCAGCCCATTCTGTAAGATCTCTCTGATTTTCATGCACCAGAAATTGTTTCATATATACAGGGTGTACCATTTAACCCTCTCCCTCCCTCTTTAACTTGCTTTTTATTTAGGAAAGCAAGCTATCTACTCGGTTTTGCTTGAGACGGCGACTATTAATTGTCAAAGATGTTTGCACAGAAATTTGTTCTGAACTTGGCCAAAATTCTTGCAAAAACTGTCCAGCAGACTAAAAAAGCAAGAATGTTTCCTACATTTTATGGAAAAAAACTCACCAAGAAAGCCTCTAACTGTACCACTAAGGGTCCTAAATTTCAAAAAACGTTCAAATTGTAGCAAAAACAGGCCAAAAAAGGCTTAAAATCTAGTCAAAAAAGGGGTCCTTCTAGTCCAAAATCTTGCCAGCAAAGGTTTCAATCTTAGCAAAAAGGGTTGTAAATGCTAAAAACTTCTCAAAAAGTGAGAAATTTCCTTTAATTGCACGATTATAGTCGTCCCAAGCAAACCTGGGGAGGATATGTACAATCTGTTTCATGTACATACTTTCAAAATTTGGGTTTTCTTTCATTCTGGTGCATTTTTCTTGCATTTTTTTTCTTTTGACTTATTCATTAAATTTAGAAATCGTGTTCGCATGGGAACTCGGATTCGAAATCAGTATCAAATTCGAAAACAAGTTCATGTTCGTTTGGATGTCCTTTGAATCCGAAGATAAAAATTGTAAGAAATACCGGATAGGACTAAAAAATTGTTTAACAAAAGTGTTTTGTAAATAATATTTTTGTTGTTTTAAAAATCAGCTTGAATGTGTGACTAATAGTTTGGAAACTTTAGGCGAGTTCAAATGAGGACGATGACACCGGAAAGCAAGTCGTCGTCGGAATCTGTGCGATGTCGAAGAAATCGCAGTCGAAGCCCATGCGAGAAATACTCACAAGACTCGCAGAATTTCAGTATATCCGAGTGGAAATATTTGACGAAGAAGATATCGTACAGGTTTGACAGTTATTTTAGGTTCTAATCTTTTCTTAATCAATTTTAGAAACCTGTGGAAGAATGGCCGCTGTGCGACTGCCTTATATCGTTCCATTCTAAAGGATTTCCGCTCGAGAAAGCCCTTCAGTATTCCAACCTTCGCCACCCTTATGTCATCAATAACCTAAATATGCAATATGACATACAGGTATTAAGTAAATTTAAAAGATTATCATTAGACATAGCACTCATTTTAGTAATAGTTAGGGTTCAAGTCTGATGTTTCCTTAAAAAGGTAGGTATGTTAGAAAAGGCTTGCCAACTGTCCTGTGTAGCTTGGGAACCCTTGGTTTTGCCTTCTTAGGTGCTTTTGGATCGGTGTTTGTGGTTTTGCTGGATTTAGGTGTAATGAGTTGGTTGGTTGGTTTGGGAGATGGGGCAGTTTTGGTTTGGGAAGTTTGGTTGATTTGGATTGTTTTTACGGTTTCGGCATTTTTGGAGATTTGGGCAGTTTCATTTGGTCAGTTTTGGAGGTCTAGGCATTTTGCATGATTTTGGCAGTTTAAGATTTCTAGGCAGTTTGGGAGGTCTCGGTCTGGGCAGTTTCGGTGATTTGGGTGGTTTTACATTTTAGGCGGTTTGGGGAGTTCGTGAAAAACCTCAAAATCAACATTTGTAAAGCCTAATTTTCGTCCAAAATATCAAACCTCAAAAACATTCGTGAAAAACCTCAAAATCAACATTTGTAAAGCCTAATTTTCGTCAACCCCCCCCACCCCTCAAAATCAACATTTGTGATGCCTAATTTTCGTCAAAAACCTCAAAATCAACCTTTATAAATGCCTAATTTTCGTCAAAAAACCTCAAAATCAACTTGACAATTTTTTGTCAAAAACCTCCAAATCATGGTTATAAGAGCTAATTTTTTTGTCAAAAAATTTCAAAATCGACGTTTTAAGTGCAATTTCTTTTGTCAAAAACCTCAAAATCAACATTATAAAACCCAAATTTCATTCAAAAACCTCAAAAACACTGTGAAAGCAACCTCAAAGCACTGTGAAAAAGTTTGGGAACCTCTGTTTTTGCTAAATATATATTTTTTAAAGCCGGGCGCCCCCGCCCCCTTAACTGAAAACCCACCCACACCCTAAGGTCCCAATCCGCGCTAGAGTTAGAGTGATTTGGGCAGTTTTGGAGGTTTGGGTTATTTGGGCTGTTTTGGAGGTTTGGGCACTTCTGGTGAGTTGGTCAATTTGGGTGGTTTTTTTTAACAGTTTGGGCTGTTTCGGAGTCTGGGCAGTTAGGATGGTTTTACAGTTTAGGTTGGGCAGTTGGTTTGGGCAGTTTTGGAGGTCTGGGCAGTTTGCTTTGGAGGTCTGGGCAGTTCTGGTGATGTGGGCAGTTTTGGAGGTCTGGGCATTTTGTGTTGTTTGGGAAATTTTAGATGGCGTAGTCCAGTCTATCTAAAAATAAATCTGTATGAAACACCCAGTATGGCTTGTGCTTATAAGCTGCTGATTAGATTTTTCGCTGCCTTGAAAAACGTGCCTAAAGTAGTAGAAAATTGAAATCTACTTATTTATTTTAATAATTACAGGATAGAAGAAAAGTCTATGCGATATTAGAGAAGCAAGGAATCGAAATACCTCGATATGCCGTCCTTGATCGTGATTCGTCTGATCCTATGCGTAAATTAATTTTCCAAATTATTTCTTTGTTTTTACATTCTTTATAGAGCATGAGCTCATCGAATCAGAAGATCATGTAGAAGTGAACGGAGTCGTCTTCAATAAACCTTTTGTCGAAAAACCAGTCTCTGCTGAAGATCACAATATTTATATTTATTATCCGACTTCCGCTGGTGGGGGTAGCCAAAGACTTTTTCGCAAAATCGGAAGCCGCAGTAGCGTCTACTCGCCTGAATCGAGAGTTCGAAAAACGGGCTCCTATATTTACGAAGATTTCATGCCCACCGACGGCACCGATGTCAAGGTAATTGGAATTTTTCTTAAAAAATCTAATTCCCTTTTAGGTTTACACAGTCGGGCCTGATTATGCTCACGCTGAAGCCAGAAAGTCTCCAGCTTTGGATGGAAAAGTCGAAAGAGACTCAGAAGGGAAAGAAATTCGATATCCGGTGATATTAAGTAACGCCGAAAAGCTCATTTCTCGAAAAGTGTGCCTTGCTTTTAAACAAACCGTTTGCGGTTTTGACCTTTTAAGGTAACCCAAATAACTCCTGTCAATTTAATCCTTTTTTAAATATTTTAGGGCTAATGGAAAGTCTTTTGTCTGTGATGTCAATGGTTTTAGTTTTGTCAAAAATTCCAATAAATACTATGACGATTGCGCCAAAATTTTAGGGAATATGATCCTTCGAGAGCTTGCCCCGACGCTTCATATTCCTTGGTCGATTCCTTTTCAACTCGATGACCCGCCAATCGTTCCTACTACTTTTGGAAAAATGTAATATTTAAACAATAAATTTAATTTTCATACTAAAAATTCATTTAAGGATGGAATTAAGATGTGTTGTGGCTGTGATAAGACATGGTGATAGAACGCCCAAGCAAAAAATGAAAGTCGAAGTCCGACATCCTAAGTAAGCAAATTTTTTTCAAATTCAAAAATTTACATGATTTTTAGATTTTTTGAAATTTTTGAAAAATATGGTGGTCTGACTGATGGGCATGTTAAACTAAAAAGGCCTAAGCAACTCCAAGAAGTGCTCGATATTGCCAGATTTTTGTTGAATGAAATCGAACAGAGATCTGCGCCAGAACTTGCAGAAAAACAAGCCAAACTTGAACAGCTCAAAAGTGTCCTTGAAATGTAAGTTTTGAAAGAAAGAAGCTTATTTTTATTGCTTTTTTGTAGGTATGGCCACTTTTCTGGTAT
This sequence comes from Orius laevigatus, assembly GCA_018703685.1. NCBI lineage: Eukaryota > Metazoa > Arthropoda > Insecta > Hemiptera > Anthocoridae > Orius > Orius laevigatus. Next base: position 22,484 of record JAGWEN010000769.1, read on the forward strand.
AAACCGTAAAGTCCAGATGAAGTACCAGCCTAAAGGACGCCCGAAAAGCTCGAGCAGTGATGATGGTGAGACTCAATGTAGGAAAAACTTTTTTTTTTTCTTTTTGCCGGTGGAGGTTTTTGTTGTCAATTCTAAAAATACTGAAAAAAATTTTTTAGATGGACCAAGTGAGCCGAGTTTGGTTTTGATTGTAAAATGGGGCGGCGAATTGACTCCGGCCGGACGTGTTCAAGCTGAAGAACTTGGACGTATCTTCAGGTGTATGTACCCTGGTGGGCAAGGTAGACATTATACTGGTCAGTTCATTTTTACTTATTATTTATCTTCGGAAACAAAAGTTCTTAGCCTTTGCACCGCTCAAGATTGTAAATAACAAAAAAATGACAAGAATTTTTTTTTGTGTATGGAGTGTAAGTTTGTAAACTGCTAACCAGTTTTGCCAAATTATGATGAATCTTCATAATATTTCCTTTTTTTATTTAAGTAATCACTAATCAATCACCAAATCTTAAGCAGCTCCTCTTGAATGGTGTGTATTTGCTTTTTGGGTGCTTTTTAAACTTTGGCTTATGGCTACTTCTAGATAAAATATTATAAATAATTTTTTTTAAAGTGCATTATGTATATTAAGTACATTTATTTTAAATAATGTATCACTCATGACGTCTTTTTATAAGTCTGCATGTTTATTTACAGGGTGGACCCTGAAGTTGGCTTATTTGGTTTAAACCTATTTGTTTAAAAATAAGTAATTTAAGGGATGCTAATTCAAAAATGGTTCACCCTGTATGTCATATAGGGTGTGCCAGATAGAGTGGACCAGAAGTTTTTCCACCTGACGAATCTTTGATTTTTGTTATAAAAAAGGTATGGAGGAGAAGACACCAAAAGTTGAATGCTTCCAAATACTCTCCCTTTTCCACTCCAACCATCCACCACCTCCCACCACTCTCCCTTTTCCACTCCAACCGTCCACCACCTCCCACCACTCTCCCTTTTCCACTCCCACCTCCCACCACTCTCCTTTTTCCACTCCAACCATCCACCACCTCCCACCACTCTCCCTTTTCCACTCCACCTCCCACCACTCTCCCTTTTCCACTCCAACCATCCACCACTCTCCCTTTTCCACTCCAACCATCCACCACCTCCCACCACTCTCCCAACCATCCACCACTCTCCCTTTTCCACTCTAACCATCCACCACCTCCCACCACTCTCCCTTTTCCACTCCAACCATCCACCACTCTCCCGTCACCTCCTCTAACCTCCTGGTGGGATGGTTGGTAAGGTTGAAGGTGGGGGAAACGTCTGGGAGGGTGGGTTGAGGAGGGTAGGGGAGGTGTTGAGACTTGTAAGTGTGGGAAGACGTGATGAAAGGTTGGTGTTTGTGGAGAAGTCTGTAGAGCCCCGAATTTTGTAAATTTGTCGGTTTGCTCCTCCATTCTACCGGTTTGATCTATTCTAGCTGGCACATTCTGAGGTCCACTTTGTCCATTATTATACTGGATTGCTTGATTAATTTTTTACAGGACAATTTTTTTATTTACTTAGAAGCTCAATAGTTTTGAAAAAGAAAATAGGAGAATGCCATCCCGTGGGATTCAAATCTACCAGAAACCCCAAATTAGTTTGTAGAAACTCTGGATTCTCTTTCAGAAACAAAACTTCTTCCATTTTCTTTTTCTTGGTTCAATTTCGAAATTGTTCCTTTAAAAAAAATTTAATATTGATTTGTTTTTAATCACGCAGGAGAGTATGCTGGAACACAAGGATTAGGGTTGTTGAGACTCCATTCTACTTATCGCCATGACTTGAAAATTTATGCGTCGGACGAAGGTCGTGTTCAAATGACAGCAGCGGCATTCGCCAAAGGTCTTCTCGCCCTTGAAGGAGAGCTCACTCCCATTTTAGTTCAAATGGTCAAATCGGCCAACACAAATGGTCTCCTTGACAACGACTGCGATGCCAGCAAATATCAAGACGTGTACGTACCAACTTCCAAGTTCTTCCTCAATTATTTTCTTTTTTAGGGCAAAAACTCGACTCCATTCTTTGATGCAAGAAGATCGCGACTTTACACTCGAAGATCGAATAGCGATCAACCCTTGCAATTGTATTTCAATCAATTCAGCTCTCGATTTCGTCAAAAATCCAGTCCGAGCTTGCGAACGTGTCCAGGAGCTTATACAAAAGCTAGTGAACATCGTCAAATTAAAAAGGGACGATCCAAAAACTAAAGGTAACTTAATTAATTTTAATTCTTTCCTTAATAAATTTTAGATGCCATCCTTTACCACGGTGAGAACTGGGAATTGATGGGAAGGCGATGGGGAAAAATCGAAAAAGATTTCTGCCAAAAGAACAAAACATACGATATCTCGAAAATTCCCGACATTTACGATTGTATCAAGTACGACCTTCAGCACAACCAGCACACTTTGCAGTTCGATCAGGCAGAAGAGCTTTATATAAATGCGAAATATTTAGCGGATATTGTCATACCTCAAGAATACGGTATGACGATGCAGGAAAAACTGACGATAAGTCAAGGGATTTGTACTCCCCTTTTGAAAAAGATCCGAGCCGATTTGCAACGTAATATTGAAGAAACGGGCGAAGAAAATGTCAACAGGCTCAACCCTTGGTAACCTCAAAATCGGCCATCTTTTATTAATGCTTTCCTTTAGGTACTCTCATGGAGTTTCAAGCCCAGGGCGACATGTCCGGACTCGCCTTTATTTCACAAGTGAAAGTCATTTACATTCACTTTTGACAACCTTAAGGTATGGAGGCCTCATCAATAGCGGTGACGAAAACGTGAGTAAATCCGATTCCGTAAGCGATCCAAGAAAAAGAAAGATTGAAAAGCCAAAAGAACGCAAATACGTAATTATTATTTTTTCCCTCTTCCCAAAATCACTCTTCCTAAAGATATCAAAAAATTTCCACACTAAACATCTTCCGTTTTAGAATGCTAGAGATGAACAGTGGCGACGAGCTATGGAATACGTAAGCATGGTTTCAGAAATCAATTATATGTCACAGATCGTCATTCTTCTCTATGAAGATCCAACAAAAGATCCAAGTTCTGAACAAAGGTTGATAAAAATCGTTGTTTATCCATTTTTTAACCCAAAATTTCAGGTTTCATGTCGAACTTCATTTTAGTCCAGGTGTGAACTGTTGTGTTCAAAAAGAGTTACCGCCAGGCCCTGGTTTTAGGCCACATTCTAGAAACGACCATGGGAGCAAATCTGCTGTCACTAGCTCACCTGAAAACTCTTCTGTTGTACGTATAGGATATTTGCAGCCAGGGGCAGATCGGCCGTTTTCTAAAATATTCCCCCAAAAATTTAGTTTTTCTTCTCTTTCTGAACATATTTTAACGCTATTTTTCATCAAAAACCTTAAAATCGACATTTTAAGAGCCAATTTTTCTTTAAAAACCCTCAAAATCAAAGTTTCAAGAGACATTTTTCGTCAGAAACCTCAAAATCAAAGTTTCAAGAGCCCAATTTTCGTCCATAAACCTCAAAATAAAAGTTTTAAAAGCCTTTTTTCGTGGAAAATCTCAAAATCAAGGTTTTAAGAGCCAAATTTTCGTGAAAAACCTCAAAATCAACATTTGTAAAGCCAAATTTTGGTCAGAAAAAACCTCGAAATCAACACTTTTAAGCCTAATTTTCGTCAAAAACCTCATAATCAACATATAAAGCCAATTTTTCTTCAAAAACCTCAAAATCAACATTTGTAAAGCCTAATTTTCGTCCAAAAACCTCAAAATCAAAGGTTTAAGAGCCAAATTTTCGTCAAAAACCTCAAAGTCAACCTTTCTAAAACCAAATTTCCGTTTAAAAAAAAACCTCAAATCAACTTCAAAGAGACTATTTTTTGTCAGAAACCTCAAAATCATGGTTTTAAGAGCCAATTTTTCTTCAAAAAACCTCAGAATCAGCGTTTAAAGTGCAATTTATTTCGTCAAAACCTCAAAATCAACAGTTTTAAAACCCCAATTTTCTTCGAAAACCTCCACGTTAACGTTTTCGAATAGCCCAGGCCCCTGTCAAATGTTCCAGTACCTCGAATTTTTTGCTCTTTCAGCCTTTTTTGCTCCTATTTTAGTTAAAGAAAAAAAAAATTGGCCCCCGGCAGCCCGATCCGCCCCTGTTTACAGCATGTTTTCTTTTAGGAATCTCCCCCTTCATCTCCTGAAGTAAGGAAAAAGAAAGGAACCATCATATCTGAGCCCATTCCTATCAGGTACTCTAATTTTATGTTAAGGTATATTAATTAAAATAGGCCGAAACCACTACAACCTGGATCTCACGAGGAACGCCATTTTCATTCGCATAGACATAAAAAGAGTGTTCCATTAAGCCCTGGTTTGGCTGAAACGAGGTCGAAATCTTATGAGCAATCTGTGAGACCTCCTATCATCGGTGTTGGTAAGATCTTGAAAATTTCTCCTTTTCCAATGTACATACACGTCAGATTTTATTGTAAACTGGACTTGAAAGACTTCCAGGCAATTTTTTAAAGCAAAAACCTTTTTTTGTTCGATTTTCGTTTGTGCGTGCCGCTGTTTACGGATCTGGGGTCTACTGTGCCCTGCGCTGCCTTTTTTTTCTTTTCCTTTCCTGTACCACTTTGACTAATTAGGTTAGGCCGTTTCAAATTTTGCAATGAATGGCCTAATCTGTTTTTTCTTATGAAAAAAAGCTCACTTGCTTGAGTAGATTTTAGACTAACATAAAAGTGAGTTTTTTTAGTTTATGGAGAGGAGAGAAGTCGCATGTTTTGGTTTATTAATTTGGCTTTTTGGTTATCCCGTTGTAAAATGTCCTTTGGTTTGCATGTAGTCCAGTCTATACATTGAACATGGAAAAAATTGGGGACTTTTTGAAACTTTTTCCGTTTGTTCGGGGCTAATGTGGGATGACTGTTAATTTTTCAAACTCGAGGAACCTATGCTAACCTCAGGAGGGGCGAAAAACCAAGATGATTTTCGGTTTTTTGCCTATAAGTCCTGAACTAAGCGTTTTATGACAAAACACACTCTATTCAATATTGTAGGGCATACAATTTTCAACAATTTATAACTTAATAAATTTTCCTGTAACCTTACTGCTTATCGAGATACGCCCTATCTAAGTTTGAGAATTTCAAAAAACGGATGGTTTAGGCCCTCTGCAGATGGTTTTGGCCCTCTAATAGGTTCAATTAGTTAGTTATTGACCATAAATTTCGTCATGCTGGAACACCTGGGTTGAGGGGAGAGCAGAGACCAACCTCCCTTTTTTCTTTCTTTCTCCTTTCATTTACGTTCTTGAACCTTAATAAATATTGGCAAGTAGTTAAGATCATAGAATACCATGAAAAATCGTTACCTTTTAAAGATGGCGGCCGATTTTAAGGATGCCAAAATTTGACGTCGGAGCACCTATTTTGTCATGGATAACATTTAAAATACTAATATTTGGGTCATATCTGACATTTATGGTCAATAACCATAGAACTGACCCATCAGACGCCCAATTGAACTAATTGAACCTATTAGAGGGCCTAAACCATCTGTTTTTTGAAGTTCTCAAACTTAGATAGGGGCGTATCTCGATAAGCAGTAAGGTTACGGGAAAATTTATTAAATTATAAATTGTTGAAAATTTTATGCCCTACAATATTGAATAGAGTGTGTTTTGTCATAAAACGCTTAGTTCAGGACTTATAGGCAAAAAACCGAAAATCAGCTTGGTTTTTCGCCCCTCCTGAGGTTAGCACAGGTGTCTCGAGTTGGAAAAATTAAGAGTCATCCCACCTTAGCCCCGAACAAACTGCAAAAGTTTCAATAAGTTATAAGTCCCCAATTTCTTCCAGCAGACCCCCTTTTTTTTTGCTCTGGCGACGACTAATGGGGCCTATTTTGGTTTTTTTTTATTTTGGATTTTAATTTTGTTTTGTTTATTTTTTTTATTTTTATTTGAAGAAGATGGAATGAAAGAGGGAATGTCGGGTAGTTTGGGAAAGCATCAGTATTATCGGTCGATGTCGGTTCCGCAGCCGAAGTTGGGAAGCGAGTTACCCTCAATGCATCTTCATTCTTCTCTCCAATCTCTCGATTTAGCTCATGTCAAAGTTGTTACGCACAAAACGGAAACGATGAAGAAAGAAAAGCAAATTTCAAATAACCTTTCGATCCCTTCCCGTTCGGAGCATCACCATTCCACCCCGTCCTTGACCCCGAATTTAACGGTGTCGACGACCTCCACAAAAAACGATTCGTCCCAAACAGACTTGAGACGCAGGCAGAGGCACAGCGTCGCCGGTTTCCGCCCTCAGGGACACGCCACAAACGCCAGCGCCGGCCCCGCCGCCCAATCTGGTTCCAGTCGCGATTCTCCATCATTTTGGCATAAAACCGCCCGAAGTGTCTTCTCAACTGCTGTCATCTCAGGAGCTGCATCCGCCCCTAATCTCACAGATATAATTCCTAACACTGCCTCCGTCTCAGGTACTTTCAATAGGCTACATATTCACATAGTCCAGTCAAACTAGGCCCGAAAAGGCCAAATAAAAGTCCATAACCGAAACCCGTGCGGTGTCAGGAGCGTTTTTAAGGTGATTTTTTTCGTTTTTTCACCAATATCTCGAAAACCGTAAATAGAAGGCGAAATAATTTTTAGTACAAAATTAAAGATAATTAAATTTTCCATAATTTTGAGCTAATATGATTTTTTCGTAGGACCAAACGTTTCTGAGCTACGAGGTCGCTAAAAACCGGGGTTTTCTATTTTGACCTCTAAAGGACAGAAGACGTCATCTAATCAAAAAAGTGGACTTAATAAAAGTTGTAGAGAATTTAATTACCTTTTGAAAACAACTCTCAAAAAGCAATTAACGATAAATAGGCAGGGGTGGGGGTAAATTTCAAAACAAATTTCATTCAAAAATTGAAATTTCAAAAAAATTTATAAAAACAAAATTAAAGCTTATAAAATTTTCTACAGATTTGATTAACTAAGATTTTTTGTAGGACCGAAGGTTTCTGAGCTACGAGGTGACCAAAAAGCGGGATTTTCGAGTTATTGCTAAAATCTTACTTATAAAAAAAGTAAGATTTTAGAAACGTCGGAAAAAAGCAAGGAAGGCGTTTTCTAATCAAAAAAGCATGCTAAGTAAACGTTGTAGAGAATTCAATTTCCATTTAAAATCAACTATCGAGAATCAATTAAAAATCAACAGGTAGGGGTGGGGGTAAATTTCAAAAATACATTTTTTACTCCAAAAGGACCTGTCGCCTCGTAGCTCAGATACGTTTGGTCCTACAAAAAATCTTACTAGGTCATATTTGTAGAAAATTTAATAACCTATAATTTTGTTTTTATACAATTTTTTGAAATTTGAATTTTTTTCAATAAAATTTTTTGACTGAATTTTTTTGAGTGTTTTGAAATTTACCCCCACCCCTACCTGTTGGTCGTTAATTGATTCTCGATAGTTGATTTTAAATGGAAATTGAATTCTCTACAACGTTTACTTAGCATGCTTTTTTGATTAGAAAACGCCTTCCATGATTTTTTCCGACTTTTCTGAAATCTGACTTTTTTCATAGGAAAAACTCGAAAATCCCGCTTTTTTGTCACCTCGTAGCTCAGAAACGTTTGGTCCTACAAAAAATCTTAGTAAATCAAATTTGTAGAAAATTTTATAAACCTTAATTTTGTTTTTATTCATTTTTTTGAAATTTCAATTTTTGAATGAAATTTTTTTTTAATTTACCCCCACCCCCGACTTTTGACCGTTAATTTTTTTTTAGGGTTGGTTCTTAAAGGTAATTAAATTCTCTACAACTTTTATTAAGTACACTTTTTTGATTAGATGACGTCTTCTGTCCTTCAGAGGTCAAAATAGAAAGCCATGGTTTTTTTGCAACCTCGTAGCTCCGATACGTTTGGTCCTACAAAAAATCGTATCAGCTCAAAATTATAGGAAATTTAATTATCTTTAATTTTGTACTAAAAATCTTTTCGCCTACGACCTACGGTTTTCGAGATATTAGGAAAAAAACGAAAAAAATCGCATTAAAAACGCTCTAGCGTCCAAAGCGCACGGGTTTATGGACTTTTTTGTGGTTAATCAGGGGACCAACCCCTACACTTTTCCGCAGAGAAACAAAATACCTTATTTTTTTCCACCCCCAGGCTTAGTTTGACTGGACTAACAGCCACACTCCAAATCAGCTAGTTCTATAGCAGCTTTTGGAGCGTGGCTGTCGATTTTGTTCGAATTTCACTTCATATCTAATTGTTTTGAATTATGCAGAAGGATGCGGGGGTGTGCCGCCCATCAGACCTTTGGAGACGCTCCACAATGCTTTGTCTCTCAAACAGATCGATTCGTTTTTAGACAGGATGGTTCGATCGTTCAAAACTCCAGCTTCGACTCCGCCCAAAGGCCCCTCAAGCCCTCGCCTCCACTCTCCTCCAGGTAATAAACAAAATCATATCTAATCCAAAATTGCAATCTGCTCTGAACCCTTCGTTTTGAGCAAAAATTTTCTTTCAGACAAACATTTTGCTAGAGGAGGAAGTGAAGACTAAAAAAAGAAATAGATTATTTAATTTTTTCGTGTTTATTTATTCTTAGTCCTCAAGATTTTTTTTCTTTTTCAAAAATTTTTGGATATTCATGAGTGATGACTCAGATTCAGATAACATTTCAGGTTTTGCTCCTTTAGAACTTCAGAAATCTTGAAAATAAACATATTTTATTAATAAACATTTTTGTTTTATTTTTACTTAATATTCAGGGATGGGATGGTCCGATCCGCCAAGTTTTGTATCTTCAAGTGAAGCTTCTTCTCCTACTCCGCTTCCAGAATTCTTTCTCGCTCAAAGGTAAAAGTTATTATTTTTTAAATCTCAAAATTGACATGTTAATAGATTGACTATGAATGAAACTCCTTTTGGTGCTAGAGGTCATCGTGATAGTGTGGAAGTTGCAGAATTTTACAGCAAAGCATTAGACAATACGCATTTTGCTCCTATATCTCCTGGTAATTTAAAATCTCGTGTTTTGTATACTGAAATTTGATTGATAGAGGGTACTGTGGAATGTGAAGGTAGTGGAGGAATCACTCCTGTTTCTTGTGGGAGCGATGATGTCGATGTGAGTTCCGAAGTCCTTGAAACGGACTCGACAGTTGTCCCGATCGACACGGTCAGAGCTCGCCTTTCAGACATTTGCTGGGACCAGCAAGGTAAATTTAAACTACTTTTTTAGCGGATTTCCGTAGGAAAGTGGGCTATTGAGGTGGTCTTCACGGAGGCTCCCAGGCTAGAGGCTTATATATTCGTGATCAGGAAGCTCTGGGGATCACAGAAATATAGGATGTTCCTTTCATCATTATATATATATATATATTATATATATTATATATATATATTATTTATTTTGGCATGAGGTTGATAAAACTCGGTATTAAGTACCTAAAAAAATTTAGAAGGAAACCTATTGAAAATGGCTTAAATCGGGACAGTGGTTCTGGTACTTTGCTTAGGGGCTTAAGTGCAATTACTTGATTTTATCGGTAACTAAATTGAGGATATCAAAGATAGGATTTCGGAAGGCCTTTCCGGAGGAAATCCGCTGCTTCTCGGGGCTGCCTCGAGGCTTTTTAATTTTTAAAACGAAAATTGCGATTTCAGAGAATGAAAACATGGAAGGCGAGAAGTTAACCCGAAGCAGATTCGTCTGTACGAGTGTGAGCGAGAGCGAAATCGTCGAACCTTCTTTAACTGTAGCGACATCGACGCCTCAATCGACTTCCGTCGGATTCAAGGTTGAAAATGATCAATCTTAAACAAATTGAAACTACATAATAGTATTGTTAAATTTTTGTGTTAAGTTAAAAGCTTGTTGTATTTTATCTATTTAAAAATATAGAAACATTCCGTTACGTTTTTATTTAGGAAAAATAAAAAGATGAAATTTTTAAGACGTATTTTTTGACTGAATTTCCTTTGTTTCTTCGGTAGTATGAGCAACTAGTACAGATATTACTCTGTGCATAACCCCAAGGGAGGTTTGAAATCGCGAGACACCAAATTGGAGGCGTTTTTCTGGCGGGGAAGTTGATATCATTTTCCGGCTGCTTGCAGGATTTTGGTGTAATTTGTGGTTTGGGGAGTTTTGAGGGTTCGGGCAGCCAGGGTAGTCTGGATGGTATGGGCAGTTTTGGAGAGGTTGGAAGTTTGGGTGTACATTTTGGGTGGTAAGGGCAGTTTGAACAGTTTAGGAAGTTTGGATGATTTGATAGGTTTTTACAGTTTGGGTTGTTTTGGAGATTTGGGTGATTTTTAAGGTTTGGGTGGTTCTTACAGCTTTGGAGGCCTGAACATTAGGGTGGTTTTAGGTGATTTCGGTGGTTTGGATGATTTGGGCGATTTTGGAGGTTTGAATAATTTTAGCGGTTTTTTGTTGGTTTTGGGTGATTTGGGTTGTTGGCTTGAGTAATTTGGGTGGTCGCTGGTACCATGATTAGAATATATGAGAATTTTTAGAATTTTTTTTCCCCCTCCAAGGGCAAAGGGGTGCGTGGTATATGAGCTTTTTTAACCACTTTTATTGGCCTTTAAATGAGCCCTCGAACGACGACTTGAAAAAAATCGGTTCAGAAATGAGGGTTTTGAAGTTAAGTTTTTTTGTTTTAAATAATAAATAAATAAACAGTTCTGATAAAAAAAAATTTATTTATTTATTTATTTTTAATTTGAATTAAAGATAAAATTTCATTAAAACTGCTGCCTTTCATAAAAATATTGAAAGAATTCTTAGTAGAGATTAGAGAGATGCCAAAAAATTTCGAGAACGGCAACTCAATTTCTAACAATTATGACGTCAAAACCACGGATTTTTTAAAAGGCCAGACGGAGAAAATCTAGAACACGTGGACGGACATTTAAAAGAGAGAGACGAAAAAACAACAAAATAACCCCCTCTCCTGATTTTGTCTCTTTTTCGTTTTGAAAAAAAAACCTTCTTTTCCTTTAGTCGTGATTAAGGTAAAAAACCCTGAATCCTGATCTGCCACAAAACTAGGGATCGAGGTTTTGTTCCTAAAACCGGTGTTTCTTCCGGTTTAACCGAACGGTTCTTTTCTACTTAATAATCAATTAATAATTATTTCTCACTCTATTTCTTAATTTTATAACTATGTATTAAAGACTTATATTTTGGGATGCTCTTTAAAATATCAATAAATGGAATTGCCGATTACCCATTCCTTTACAAATCCACATAAACATTTATAAATAAATAAAATCGCAAATAAACGTCCATATTTTTCCCGATTCTTGACCGATTTACACAATTTTATATCCTAGAAAGCTCTTTTAAAAATGAATTAACCGATTTTCTAAAAGATGTAGTTTTTTGTCCAGAATTTCAAACCAATCTTCTATTTTTCTATGTTTTTCGAGGCCAGAAACTCAAATCTGACAATTCTGAGATAAAAATTTACTGTCAACGAAAAAAACCAAAAATTGAGGTTTAAAAAAAGTAGACCCAAAAACACGTTTATTTTGAATGAGTAATCGATAGTGAATCTAAGTGACTGGTTCAAAAACAAAATCAAAATCCAAAATCAAAAGCTGAAAGAGCAAAAAATTCGAGATACTGAAACGTCTCACAGGGGCCCGGGCTATTCAAGGGGAAATCGAGGTTCTAAGAGTTAATTTTTCGTCAAAAAACTTCGAAATCGAGGTTCTAAGAGTTAATTTTTCGTCGAAAAACTTCGACATCGAGGTTCTAAGAGTTAATTTTTCGTCGAAAACTTCAAAATCGAGGTTTTAAGAGTTTTTTTTCGTCGAAAAACTTCGAAATCGAGGTTTTAAGAGTTAATTTTTCGTCGAAAAACTTCGAAATCGAGGTTTTAACAGTTATTTTTTTGGTCGAGGTTTTTGACGAAAATTTGGCTCTTAAACCTTTGATTTTGAGGTTTTTGGACGAAAATTAGGCTTTACAAATGTTGATTTTGAGGTTTTTGAAGAAAATTTGGCTCTTAAAACCTTGATTTTTAGGTTTTTGAAGAAAATTTGGCTCTTAAAACCTTGATTTTGAGATTTTCGACGAAAAAAGGCTTTTAAAACTTTTATTTTGAGGTTTATGGACAAAAATTGGGCTCTTGAAACTTTCATTTTGAGGTTTCTGACGAAAAAAGTCTCTTAAAACTTTGATTTCGAGGTTTTTAGACGAAAATTAAGCTTTAAAAATGTTGATTTTGAAAAAATATTCGCTCTTAAAATGTCAATTTTAAGGTTTTTGACGAAAAAATGCTCTTAAAAGCTTTGATTTTGAGGGTTTTTAAAGAAAAATTGGCTTTTAAAATGGCGATTTTAAGTTTTTTGATGAAAATTAGCGTTAAAATATGTTCAGAAAGAGAAGAAAAACTAAATTTTTGGGGAATATTTGGAGGGAAAAAAAAAAGCCGTTCTAGTGGTTGCCACCAAAACACCGAAAGACTAAAAAATATATTCTTTCTTAGAAAGATCAAGAAATCAATCCAAAGAGGATCTTCTTTCTGCCTTTTGTTATTCGAAAAATATCAAAATACAGCCCCCTTTATCCGCTAAACCACACAACAAAGACAAAACGCTTAAATGTCAACAATGACCCTTCCTTCACCCATAACGGTACCCCTCAGCCAACGCGTCGTCTTCAAAAATATAGAGAAACTATAGCATCTAAATTTTAAAGTACCTATAGTTTCTCTATTCTCTGTGTTGAAAAGGATCAAAACAACCGGTTGTGATGAAATAACCGGTTTCTGTTCTAACCGATCGGTTCTTCGAAGCCATAAACACGAGCGAACCCCCCTCCCATCCAAAGTACTTTCTGTCATTCTCTCTCTCCCCTCCAACGCGTCAACTCCCAGCTGATGACCCAACCAGCTGTCCAATACCAACTTCGTCTCAAATAAACATTTTTCATTTCTGGCTCCTTTTCTTCCTCGTAAGTACTTTATTTAAATCAATCACACCTCATAAAGCTCCCCTCAACCTTTTTATAAACAATCAATAAGTTTTCAGTCTCAAAATCTCCTTCCAAATTGTCATCCTCACTCACATTATGTTGGCAACGAATTATTCTGTCATACACCATGCACTTGGCAACAGGACGTTCTATTTTATTTTTTTACCTTTTCAGGCTTGAATTTTGTTCAAATCAAACAGAGAACGTCCCAAAATGGACTATTTGATAAACAAATCCAGTTTTAAGTTTTACGCCTCAGGAATTTTATGACAATTGATTATTAGGTAAGTCCTTTTTTTATTTTATTTTTAGTAATTTTTTTTTAGTCTCGAGTTAATGCGCACGATTACGTTTTTTATTGAATTTTTATATTTCTTAGGTTTCGTTTTTCCTTTTTTGTGTCATTTTTAGTTATCTGGGTTTACGTATTGGATAGAAAAAGTAAAATAGGTCACAAAGTGAATGGTCCAAGGCGAAGGATTTCCTCATACACGCGAATACATAACTTTTGATTCTTTTGATTTTTTTTTATTGAATAATTTATAAGACAATTTGTAAATTATGTGACGATTTTTGCGTTTTAATTTTGCTTTTTAGTCCTTTATGACGTCGTAATTGATACGTAATAATTTATTTTCTCCATGATTTACGAAATCAATACTTTAAAGTGAAAATTTCCTTCCTTTTTCTTTGAGTTTTTACTTCGTGGTTTATTCTTTTTATTGTTTTTCCTTATCTTATTGCGTTTGTCTTGATTAAAATTTAGAAGTTATTAAAAAAAATTAATTATCTGACACACGACATCGATGTAGGCCACAAATTATCGTATTTGAGGTAAATATTATCATAATATGGAATATAAATAAATCGTCTGGAGCTTTTCCTTTATGGAACTTCCTCAAATTTTTTATTAAAATTTTTTTAGCCCCTTCAACCCACATAACTTCACCCCCATATCCAAATTAATTTAATTACCTACCTCTCCATTTTTTTATAATAGTAAATTTTTACGATTTTTGTATTATTATTATTATTATTATTATCAGCGATTTACGAAAAAATTAAATAATTGTTTTAGAAGTTTTTCATAATAAAAATTACAATTATGAAAAAATTCCGATTATGGAAAAAAAATTGTTAAAAAAATACAATTACGGAAAAAATAAAAAGTTAAAAATACAATTATTACGGAAATAAAAATACAATTACGGAAAAAAATTGTGAAAACAATTACGGAAACAAATTGTATGCGATTACGGGAAAAAAATGTAAAAAAATAGCAACAATTTTTTGTGAAAATCGTTAAAAAAAATTTTTTTAATTAAAAATTGAAAATGTAGGTTTTTTTTTTTTTTACAATACACACTAATAGTTTTTTTTTTGTTTTTTTAAGCGTTATTTTTGCTGGGGGGAGGGAGCTCAAGATTTTTGTGTGTGCAAATATCCCCAAAAATTCGTGAAAAACCTCAAAATCAACACTAGTAAAGCCTAATTTTCGTCAAAAACCTCAAAATCAACATTTGTAAAGCCAAATTTTGGTTAAAAAATAAAAAACCTCGAAATCAACATTTATGAAGCCAAATTTTCGTCCAAAAACCTCAAAATCAACATTTAAGAAGCCTAATTTTGGTCAAAAAAAAAACCTCGAACTCAACATTTATGAAGCTAAATTTTCGTCCAAAAACCTCAAAATCAACATTTAAAAAGCCTAATTTTGGTCTCAAATCCTCAAAATCAACATTTATGAAGCCAAATTTTTGTCCAAAAACCTCAAAATCAACATTTAAAAAGCCTAATTTTGGTCAAAAAAACCTCGAAATCAACATTTATGAAGCCCCATTTTCGTCAAAAACCTCAAAATCAACATTTAAAAAGCCTAATTTTGGTCAAAAATCCTCGAAATCAACATTTATGAAGCCACATTTTTGTCCAAAAACCTCAAAATCAACATTTATAAATGCCTAATTTTCGCAAAAAAAAAAAAAATCAACATTTATGATACCTTATTTTCGTCCAAAAACCTCATATTCAACATTTATAAATGCCTAATTTTCGTCAAAAAAACCTCAAAATCAACTTTAATTTGACAATTTTTCGTCAAAAACCTCCAAATCATGGTTATGAGAGCAAATTTTTTTTGTCAAAAAATCTCAAAATCGACGTTTTAAGTGCGATCTCTTTTGTCAAAAACCTCAAAATAAACATTTTAAAACCCAAATTTCCTTCAAAAACCTCAAAGTTAACAAAACTTTAGGGGGGGGGGAGCAAAGGTTTTCATTTGTTTAATAGGGTGGCGCACTGTGAAAAAGTTAGGGAACCTGTTTTTGTTGAATATTTTTTTCTAAAAGCCAATTTTCTGACTAAATTTTCTGCAACCGGTCGTCCTCTTATAGCCAGGGGGTGAGGCAAGGTGACTCCTGGTTCAGTAGTAACTAGTATAAGAAAAAAACGACAAAATTTTGCCTACCCCATAGCCACTTTACAGTGTTCCATATGGCAGAAACAACTGGTTTAATTAATTTTTGTAACTGCCTTGGTTAAAAGTTATCAAGCAAGACTGCATTATCTCAGACCTTAGGAACGGTTTCTTTCATTCATAGCTAGTGGATTTTGAGTGTAATCTTTATAAACATTGCAATTCAGCATTGTCTTTTCTTTTAATCTTATCTTTCGTAGATTATCCATAATACGAAATTTTCGAATATTGACTATTTATTTGATAGGTGGGAAGCTAAATGACGGCCGAGGCGATGGGAACGGTTGGGAATTTGTTCGTCGACGTCGGGATGATGTTGATCGAGGGACGAGTGGGTGAGACGGGGGCAAACAACGGCTTCAAAGAAGGCCCTCATTGTCCTCAGTTTTCTCCATCATCTTCGCTCCATCTCTGCCAAGATTCATCCTTCATCGTAAGCAGCGGAAAAGGCCTTAAGAATATTTAAAACTGTTTTTTAGTGTGAGAGGGCTGAAAAGTTAAGGAAGCATATGTCGCTTTTGAGCGAAAATTGCGCTCCGATGTGCATCGACGTCCTTCTTTGTCCGGATTGCTCTTGCGGACTGAGTCGCTCGAGTTCGACCAACATTTGCCAAGTCGCTTCTCCTTATGATTTGCTTATTGAACAGTGGACCGTTTCAATTATAAATAAGTAGGTTTTTTATTCGAAATTTATCTTTTTATGTCAAATTTTAGCCGAAACGTGTGCGGAACTGGTTCTGTGGTGAATGAACGCGTCTTAATGCAAGCTCTTCGATCTCAACTCCATTTCTCGCAGCTTTCAGCGTGGTATTCGCTCGGAAAAGTTCGCCACGTTTGTTACCGTTTGTCGCATCCAGTCGGCTGCTCGGTTTTCACCCGAGTTCCTGTCGAGCACCAATTTCCGATCGTCCAACTAACTCCAGATACTCTCTTAAAAGTAACGTGAATTAAAATCTCAATTTTTATATTTTTTTAGCGGATTTCCGGAGGAAAGCAGGCTATTGGGGCCAGCCTCACGGCGGCTTTCGGCTTATATATTCGTAATCAGGACGATCTCCTGATCACGAAAATATAGGTCATTCCAAACCTGGGGAGATATATATAATATATATCTATATATATGTGGAATCAGGTAAACGACTCACCGGGGCTATTGACAAAGCCGACGTTCTTCTGGAAAACGGCTGGATAACGATCCCACTTCTGATATTGGAGGAGTTATCTCCCCCTCCTCGAACACGCGATAATTAATGATAAACGTCAAACTATGAACCATCTCAGAATAAGGCACACGCGATTCGCTACGCGAGACACCCTAGGCTCTCTGGCTTTACAAGGCCAAGTGTCCCTCGAGAGAGCAGAAAGAAGACTGCCCGTATCGGGGCGGGCACCCTAGTCCCCCAGTCCTTCTCTCTCTCTGCTCTCAGGGTGAATCACTGAGGATCAGTTAGATAGTAGCGATAGCTGCTCCTGACTCTGTGATAGTCGTTTACCTGATTCCACATATTTATATATATCGATAACTCGAGCTAGGATTGTTTGAATTAAACGAGACTTGGTATTTTCTTCATTTTAGGTAAGCCTCAAGTCATTACCAAGATTGGACGTGATGCCAATTGTAAACTGCCCACTCCATTCCGGCCCTTCAGCTCTTTCAGCTACAGTCACTGTCTTCAAATCAGTTTTCGCCGAATTAGGACATTGCCTACTCGACCCTCCCGCTCGCATACCAGCTGTTCGAAATGGTCAGTTCATATTTTAAAATTTGTCGCCTAAATTTTCCCTAGGTTTTATGATGTGGAGAGATAGCAGTAAAAATTCTTCGCCTACTCGAAGGAGGAGGATTTCGCCACCAAAAAATTCGTCCCGTTACATTGGTAGGAAAAAATCTTGTTTTTTATTTTATTTAATGTTATTTTAGGCGTCGTGGATGATCGAATGCTAAGTGGTTGTAAGCATATAGGTAAACATCACTGCGAAGATGAAGTCGATATTTCGTCATGTTCAAAAGGAGCGAATTCCCGCCGTAACGTCCACAGTCATCACATCCCACCTTATCATACAAGTATGAATAAAGTTACATTAATAGAGGGTAGCCGCCAAACGGGAAAACCTGGAAAATATAAGGGGTTCATGAAAAGTCATCAAATTTTCATCACTTCTCGGGAACAGTTCATCCCAAAAGTTCCAAAATTGGCATTTTGAGGAATCAAGGGACTAAAATAATCCAGCCATACTGCATTGTAGTTTCTTTTGTTTTAAGTTGCTCATTATGTAAGTGTGTGCTAATTTCAATAATGCAACAAAACCTTGAAATCATCCGTAGATGTTTATTCTAGTCATTTTCAGTAGAGGGGAAGCCAAGGTTACTCTTACTATTAACATCCTTGACTTTTTTCCCTTCCCATTAAATAAAAAAAAATTCTTTTTATTTTTTTATAGGTCAACAAGCTACTTCTAGTAAAAGCCATATTCAAGAAAAGATATTAACGGAAAGGTAATTTTTGTGTTTAAAAAGATGTTAATTTAAAAAAAATTTTAGCTCAAAAATAAAAGAGAATGGTAAAACGAATATAGACCCTAAAAACGTCGAAAGTAGTAGTTTTACGGAATTCTCTGCTTTGCTCAGTCCGAGTAAAGCGTCTACGGCTGTGAATCCGTTGAAGAGGAAGTGGGCGACCGGAGGCCCTTCGCAGGAGGCGAGCTCGAAAAAGCTTCTCTCCGACATATCAGTGAGCTGTAAAAAGTCGACCGAAACCGAACAGAATGATCTCGCTGAAACGTTCAATAGGCTCGATATTTCCAACACCGTATGAAATTTTTGTTCTCAAAGTTCTT
Organism: Orius laevigatus; assembly: GCA_018703685.1. Classification (NCBI taxonomy): domain Eukaryota; kingdom Metazoa; phylum Arthropoda; class Insecta; order Hemiptera; family Anthocoridae; genus Orius; species Orius laevigatus. Next base: position 40,830 of record JAGWEN010000769.1, read on the forward strand.
ATAGTCCAGTCTGCTAATGACTCTCTTAATTTTTCCAACTCGAGAAACCTGTGATACCCTCAGGAGGGGCGAAAAACCAAGCTGATTTTCGGTTTTTTGCCTATAAGTCCTAAACTAAGCGTTTTATGACAAAACACACTCTATTCAATATTGTAGGGCATACAATTTTCAACAATTTATAACTTAATAAATTTTCCCGTAACCTTACTGCTTATCGAGATACGCCCTATCAAAGTTTGAGAATTTCAAAAAAACAGATGGTTTAGGCCCTCTAATAGGTTCAATTAGTTTAATTTGGCGTCTGATGGGTCAGTTCTATGGTTATTGACCATAAATTTTGTCATGCTGGAACACCTGGGTGGAGGGGAGAGCAGAGACCAACCTCCCTTTTTTTTCTTTTCTTTTTTTTCGCTTTTTTTTCTTTCACCTTTCAACTTACGTTCTTGAACCTTAATAAATATTGGTAAGTAGTTAAGGTCATAGAATACCATGAAAAATCGTTACCTTTTAAAGATGGCGGCCGATTTTAAGGGTGCCAAAATTGGACGTCGGAGCACCTATTTTGTCATGGATAACATTTAAAATACTAATATTTGGGTCATATCTGACATTTATGGTCAATAACCATAGAACTGACCCATCAGACGCCCAATTGAACTAATTGAACCTATTAGAGGGCCTAAACCATCTGTTTTTTGAAATTCTCAAACTTTGATAGGGCGTATCTCGATAAGCAGTAAGGTTACGGGAAAATTTATTAAGTTATAAATTGTTGAAAATTGTATGCCCTACAATATTGAATAGAGTGTGTTTTGTCATAAAACGCTTAGTTTAGGACTTATAGGCAAAAAACCAAAATCAGCTTGGTTTTTCGCCCCTCCTGAGGGTAGCACAGGTTTCTCGAGTTGGAAAAATTAAGAGTCATCCCACCATAGCCCCGAACAAACTGTAAAAGTTTCAAAAAGTCCCCAATTTTTTCCATGTTCAATACTGGGTTATTAATTTGATGTTTTTATTCTAGTTTGAAAAGCCGGCTGAACGTTTTAGTTCAAAACGCAAAGGGTTCGGAGAAGATGGAGAACCGCTGAAAGGTTTAACGATACCGTCTCCTACACGAAATTACCGACCGTAAATCCTTTTTTTTACAATAATATTAGTTCAAAGACACCAGAAACCCATTCTGGGCTTTGGAAAGTTAATTTTTCTCCAATTTTTTAATTTTTCTCATTTTAGATGCTGGGTGACGGATTCAAGTTCAGAAGAAACCGAAGGAGAAAGCCCAGTTGGAGCTATAAAACCGAGAAACAATTTTTTCACCCAACGAAATCTTTTTTTGCAAAAAGACAAAAAACCCAAATTCCGACCTCTTTTGGGTAAAAATTACATTCAGAAATTTCCTTATTTAATGTTTTTTACAGGAAATTTCGAAGAAAATTTATTATCAGGGAGGTTATCGCCCACATCGGTTATCGAAGGATTCACTGCTGATCTTGGAGCGAGCGGAACATTTTGTCCACAACATCTCCGCCTTCCAGTAACTGTCTCGTTTTTCTCAGTCGAGCCACATTCAACACCTTACGTTGTATGAATAATTCAGAATCTTATAAATTTGAATTTTATCTTTTTTGTTTTCAGGGTGAAATATATTTGAACAAAAAAGGTTATACGATTCCGACCTCGGGGACAATCCAATTGACGCTTTTGAACCCTTTGGGGACTGTGATTAAAATGTTTGTTGTCCCATATGATGTAAACGATATGCCTTGTAACAGCCACACTTTTATTCGTCAAAGAACGGTTTCGGACCCTCAAAGGCCCTCACACTACCTCATCCATCTTAGGTACAAAGATTTCTCATTGTTTCCAAATCTAAATTGTTTTTCAGGCTTAAGAGATCGAAATCAGGGCGAGTTTCATTGACTTCGGAAATAAAATTGATTGTAAGTCGTCAGTATGATGTTGACAGTTCTATCAGACTTGATTTCGACACTGAAAGTACTTCATCATTGAAAACAATCTCAATAATGCCATCGAATCCCAAGTATACAGTTTTGAAATAACCTTCTTCGTCCCACATCACTCAGGGTGGCCAATCAGAAAGTTATTTTTCTAACCAAAATTTACCTTTTTTTATCCTTTGATTCTTCCTTCGAGGCCGCCCTTTCATTTCTTGTCTTTCACCCCTTAGGGATATTTTATCATATTGACGTTTTTTTGTTTAAAAAGAAAAATTTATGTTTAAAAAACGCTTTTTTTGCCAAAAGCGAAAATATGCACACACTCCTATGCTAAGAGTCTCTTTAAATGTTATAAAACTGTAAAAATATTTAAGATGTAAATAAATATATTTTTATTAGATATATTAAAATATATATAAAGTACCGTATAATCTATTATTATATATTAAAATATATTATTATATCGTATAAAATTTGTCATTAGCTCAAGCTTTTGGTCATAGTCATAGAGGATAGATTTCTGTGAGAAGTTAACTTTTTTGTTCCCTTTTTCCATCATTCGATGTATTGAGTGTTAGAATTTTTTTTTTCTCTTTATAGTTTAAAAGGAAGTTTTTATTAACCATTTTTTTGTTATAATGTAAACACAAAGATGTTTGTGCAAATTTTTTTTTTCTTTGTAACATGACATGTGATATGAAATAAATATATTATCTCTATTTGGCAAATTTTTATGTCCTTGTAGTGTTGAAAGTATTCAAGGGGGGTCGTAGGGTCAAAATAAGGGGATCAATGGGCAGCTTTGTGGGGAAGTTGGGGGTAATTTTATAGAAAGTTTGTGGGGGCAGGTCCAGCCAAGCAGTTAAACTGATATGAAAATGGATGGTGATGCTGGAGTACAGCCAACTTAAATATATGAAGCCATTTTCACCACCTAAATTGATACAGAGGTCTAAAAATTCCTACCTCCAGGGCTACTGTCAGCAAAACCTGGACAATCGGGAGGTTTCAGTTGAGTAGGTTTTGTCTCAAAATTGGTTTTAATTTGTTCCTTTGACTGAAAAATTGGTTGTTTAACCAAAAAAATTAGATAAAAATAAGCCAATTTTCGCCAAAATGAAAAAAATCCAATTTTTATCGAAAACCCCACAAATTCAACAACAAAAGTTGTTGGCCTGGTGGTTATGGAATTGGAACCCCCCAAACGGGAACTTTCTTAGCAGTTTGGTGAAGATGGCCGCATTTCTAGCCCTACCGGCCCTACCCTTTATTTGGTGAAAAAGTGGTTTTCTACCAAAATCTCCATTTTTTGAGGTGGGAAGGGGGGGGGGGAGCACGCAGGGCTCGATAAATCCCCCCCCCACCCATAATCCAAAGGAAATTTGTATTTAAAAAAGTCTTAATGGTTAAAAAAGTGCCCCATGTCCAAAAAAGAGCAAGAACCAACGGAAAAAGGCCCCTTTTTGTCATAATGGAACGAAATCAATAGATTTTTAAATATAAAAGGGCCCCTTGTGTCCAATAAAGGATAAAAACCAAGACAAAAAAAGGGCCCTATTTAAAAAAATAAGTAAAAGGGCCCCTAGTGTCCAATAAGGATCAAAACCAAGCAAAAAAGGGCCCCTATTGTCCAAAAAGGATCAAGAATCTAGTTAAAAGGGCCACTAGTGTCCAAAAAGGATCAAAAACCAAGCTAAAAGGAGCCCTTTTCGTCGTAGAGGAACCAAATCTGGTTAAAAGAGCCCTTAGTGTCCAAAAATGATCAAAAATCAAGCTTAAAAAGGCCCTTAGTGTCCTAAAAAGGATCAAAATCGGGATGACCGGCCCCGCACTATCTCTACGGGAATCTCCCGGTGGATCTACCCTGTATATAGTGAAAATTTGATGAAGATCCGTGGTTTTCTGGCGAAATCAGGGGCGGACTGGGACCTTAGGGTGTGGGTGGGTTTTCAGTTAAGGGGGCACCCGGTTAGCGCAGAAAATTTTGACAGAAAATTGGCTCTTAGAAAAATATATTCAGTAAAAACAGAGACGCCCAAACTTTTTCACAGTGCGCCCCCCTTTTAAACAAATTAAAACCTTTGCAAAAGTTTTGAATGTTAACTTTGAGGTTTTTTAATGAAATTTGGGTTTTAAAAAGTTGATTTTGAGGTTTTTGACAAAAAATTGTCAATTTAAAGTTGATTTTGAGTTTAAAGAAAATTAGGCATTTATAAATGTTGATTTTGAGGTTTTTGACGAAAGTTTGGCTTTATAAATGTTGAATATGAGGTTTTTGGACGAAAAAGTATCATACCTAAATGTTGATTTTAAGGGCGTTTTGCGAAAATTAAGCCTAATTTTTAAAGCCTTAAAAATGTTGATTTTGAGGTTTTTGACGAAACTTTGCCCTTTTAAATGTTGATTTTGAGGTTTTTGTACGAAAATTAGGCTTCATAAATGTTGATTTCGAGGTTTTTAGACGAAAATTAGGCTTATTAAATGTTAATTTTGAGGTTTTGGGACGAAAATTTGGCTTCGTAAATGTTCATTTCGAGGTTTTACGATAAAGTTAGGCTTTACTAATGTTGATTTTGAGGTTTTTCACGAATTTTTGAGGATATTTGCACACACACAAAATCTTGAGCTTTTAACTTTAAAATTCTTCAGATTATTAATTTTAGTTTATTTTATGAAAGTTTATTTATGGGCAAAATAATTAAACAGATTTGTAACGGTGATTGCGAGGAAGTTTTAAGGTGAGGGTCTAATCATGGCCACCCTAAAACTCTCCGCTACCTTAAGGTAAGGACTTGGGGCTTTTCCTCGGTAAAGGGGAAATGGAAAGGCCCGCGGGGGTGGGGGGGGCGAAGGGGGGGGGCGAAGGGGGGGATGATAATGGGCGAGTGGAGAGGAGTCATCATCATCAAAGTGGAGGGCCCAAGGGGTGTAGGCGGGGTAAGGCGAGGGGAGGGACACAAGGCGCAATTATACCCACCCTCACAAACTACAATGGCGCCCCTCTCATTAGACAGACAGATTTCCCTAAGGGCCCCTTCTCTCTCACACCCATTTTATCTTATTCTCCACAGTATTTTAGAAATTTTCAAGATTTTGGTCGTTCTCTTCACTTTTCTATGTGATAATCTCCATTTTCACAATTTGCCCATCTAGTTCCGCCCACATACTAACAAAACCTCTAAGGAGTGCAAAAAAAAATTGTTTTCCTAAATATCGAATTTTCCTCATCTTTCCTTAAGAGTGTACTAAAGTCCCCCGGTTTTAGCTATCTCCGAACCTGTATCTCCGGTTGTACTCAAAATTTTTCTGTTATAATTTTTTCATTTTTTTTTCATTAAATGGCGATCAACTAGCGTGCTCCTAAAAAATATTTCGCTAGGAGAAAAAATAGAATAATCTTATTCTCCGATTTGCTCCAGAACTTATGAACCGATTTTCGATTTTTTGGTCTCGTTTTTTCTAATATTTTTTAAAGATACTCCTAATGGAGTCGAATTTGAGTTTTTTTAATTTATACAAGAAATAAAATAAAAAATCTGGAAAAATATTTTTTTGGAGCACATCAGAAGTTCGGCATTTAAAAATCAACGAAATTAAAAAAAAAATTGTTAAAAATTTTTGAGTACAACCGGAGATAATCGAAGAATACTAAAACTGTGGCCTTCAGTACACTCTTAAACCCCTTAACTGTTTTTTTCCAAACAAATTAGGAAGAACATGCTCAAAAAAAATGATCACCCATATTTTTTTCAGTCTTAAATCACCTAATTTTGGACTAAAAATGCCTTAGTTCTTCTTAAAAGCAACAAAATCATGTTGAAAAAGCTAATTTTTTATCAGGAGGTTGGGCTGGAGCCCAATAGCTAGCATTAGCAGACTAAAGCTTGGAGTAAAGAGGAAAAAAACGTTTTATTTAAAGATTTTTGAACTTCAATGGTAGGTACAATAAAGAAAAGTGTTTTTTTGGAGTCTTGTAATCATCGAGCAAAAACAGGTCGAGTAAGATTTATGACCACTCAAGGTCCTTTCCCATCGCTTTTAACCCTCCAGGGTTGCCCTAAACGGATGACTTCCTTTTTTTCCCTCTAACCACCCTAATTGGCTCGATACCCTAAGCGACAAGCCACAAATTGGACAATCCAGAGAAGAGAGAGAGAGAAAAAAATTAAGGTATCGACTCGTTACTCGATATCTTTTATCATCGAGTTGGATGATAGTACGACGATATAATATCGATGATATTATTCATGCAAAAGGGTGGATATATGCCCTTTTTCGCACAGGAAGGCTGAGCGAAAAACTTACTCGATCGCTATACTTATCTTACATACTACATAATTATAAAAAAGGTAGTATGTAACTATTCAAAAATTCAGGGGTCTAAAAACTTCTACGCAAACGCCAAATACCTCTTCATCACTTCCCATCACCTCCCCCACTCTCATCACTTCTCCCACATCCCCCACCACCTCCTTTTGACTTCTTGACCCTCCCCCACGGGTAGATTCTCTCGTATTCACATTCGTAAAACGGGTAAATCTTCCCGTATCCATATTTTACCCCTTCCCTTTCCCTACCCGTAAAACGAGTAGATCTTTTCGTATCCCTACTCGTAAAACGGGTAGATCTTCCCGTATCCCTACCCGTAAAACGAGTAGATCTTCCCGTTTCCTTACTCGTAAAACGGGTACCTAAATCTTCCCGTTTCCCTACCCGTAAAACGGGTAGATCTTCCCTTTCCGTACTCGTAAGACGGGCAGATCTTCCCTTTCCGTACTCGTAAAACGGGTAGATCTTCCCGTATCCATATTCCCCCCTACTCGTAAAACGGTAGATATTTTCCTATCCCTACTCGTAAAACGAGTAGATCTTCCCGTTTCCTTACTCGTAAAACGGGTACCTAAATCTTCCCGTTTCCCTACCCGTAAAACGGGTAGATCTTCCCTTTCCGTACTCGTAAGACGGGCACCTAAATCTTCCCGTTTCCCTACCCGTAAAACGGGTAGATGTTCCCTTTCCGTACTCGTAAAACGGGTAGATCTTCCCGTATCCCTACCCGTAAAACGAGTAGATCTTCCCGTTTCCATACTCGTAAAACGAGTACATACCTAAATCTTCCCGTTTCCCTACCCTCAAAACAGTAGATCTTTTCGTATCCCTACTCGTAAAACGGGTAGATCTTCCCGTATCCCTACCCGTAAAACGAGTAGATCTTCCCGTTTCCTTACTCGTAAAACGAGTACCTAAGTCTTCCCGTTTCCCTACCCGCAAAACAGTAAAACTTTTCGTATTCCTACTCGTAAAACGGGTAGATCTTCCAATTTTGCCATTTTCATGGAGTAGTTTGCTTATTAGCTAAATCCGTTTTTATGGTTTATTGACCATTTCTACGAATCGACGAACTTTTGAAGGTTCTCGAAAATTCTATTTTGAATTCGAAGAGGTGCCACACTCCTTCTGGAAGGTGTCGGAAACATATCTAGTAGAACGTAAATGAAATTTATAAATTTAAAAATATTATTTAGAACGGGAAACTGTATAAGAGCGGTGGTGGAAAGGTAGGAAAGGTTTGCTCTGCGGAAAAGCTTGGAGAGTGGGCTTGAAAATGGCAGTTAATCCCCTCCTACGTTAATTAGAGCCAGATTAAAGTAATCCCCCTCTTCTCCCGCTCTAGGGAGGGAAAAGAGCCCGCCCCCACCCTACATTAGCTCACAGTTAGCCCGGGTTAATTAAAAGTGTAAAACTGCGGGAGTCGGGAAAAGGGGAATACGAGGAATGAGACTCGGGTTGGAAAATTGAGGTGGGCGGGGCCCCGGCGGGTGGAACGGGAGGATTAATAGCAGCTAAACGCTTTCATCCTTTCCGACCCAATTCAAAGCCGTCCCGAGGAACGAAATTATTTTACAACCCTAATCAGAGTTAATTTGTTAGCCAACTTGGCATCCTATCTACCTACACAACGCTACTCCCTAATTCACTCTTTTTTTCCCCTTTTCAATAATTCACTTTCAATTCGCTCTTTATACCTACTGGCTCTGTTGATTAAAGGAATTACAAAACGTTCACTAACATGATAAAACTCCAGTCAACTCTCCGACCTTCGTATTGTTTTAACTATCGAAAACTTTCAGAGCGATATCATTGCAAAATCTATCATTTAATTTAGGTAGGAATGTAAAATTGAATCTCGTTTTTGAAGGAGAATAGGATTGTATATTCAAAGCAATCAGTTAATAACACCTAAGAAACAGTAGTTAATAAAAATCACATAATAAAAATAGGTTAATAAGGGTGAATAAGGTGAATAAGGGGGTTATGAGGTCGTTTTTGGGAAATAAAAACATTTTTTTTTCGACCTCACCAAAGGGGGGACCCTTTTTATACAATACTTCTTAGACCTGAAAATTTTAACTTTTTTATTTCATCCAAAATGTGGTTTTTGACCATTTTTAGGTTGAAAAACAATAATCCGAGGTTGTTTTCGGGGATATAAAAGCGTTGATTTATTCCTCGTCAACAAAGGAGGGACCCTTCTTCACATTATTGAACTGAAAATTTTCATTTTTTGATTTCAACTAAAATCTGGTTTTTGACCATTGAAAAAGAAGAATCTGAGGTCGTTTTTGGGATATATTTTTCACTTTTTCAACTGGAGAGTATTTTATTTTCTGGATTTCGCCCAAAATGTGGTTTAGGTTTTAAAAGTTTTAGGAAATTTTTAGGAGAAAAATACGCATGACGTCGCAAATGCCACTTTTTGGGGGGTATCTGCACAACCGCAAAAACAAGTAAACCGATGCGAAATTTGAGTATTATAGTGTATTAACTCAACTCCTTAACTCAAAAAGTAACTCTTTTTTTTTCAGTCATAGTAAAGATAATCATAGTAAAGAAAATGCATATCAAATTTCAAGTCAATCCAGTCCATCCTTTTTGCAAAAAGGAGTGAAAAAAATTGTCGACCCCATCACAAATTTTATTGTCTATAATCCCCAGAATATTCTGAAAAAAATTAGTTTGCTGGTATTCTTTGAGTCGATTTTTGTAAAGGAGTCATCTGAAGATTTTTTATTATTTATAAACTTCAGTAGACCATTAAAAGAGCTTTCGAGCGGTGTCCTTATTGCGCAAATAGGGTAAGAAATGAAGAGGTTATGAAATATTAATTTGAAATGAAAAATTTACCTTCCTGATATCTGAAAATTCTGCTCAAAACACTAATGGATTTTTTTTTGTTTCCTTCAAATCTCAGGAGTAAATGAGGAGTTTTTTTTTCGAATTTTATTTTTCATTCAAATAATAAATTTTATTATTTGAATTTTATTTTTCGTTCAGACAAATAAAATCACGGGTTGAATTTTATTTTTTCAGTTCAAAAAATACATTGTTATTTCTCTAATTTATTTTTCGTTCAAAAAATAAAATTCACCGGTTGAATTATTATTTTTGTGGTCAAAAATAAATTCAAATCGTTCTAGAGCTCCTTTTCTATTGTAGCTAGAGACCTGGGGTTGGTCTCGTTGGATTCAGCGTTCAAAAATCTATACCATATAGACACACGATGTTTACCTTTTTCAAGGAGAAAGGTGGTGAAATCGAAGTAAAGTGCCTTGATCAAAAATCAAGTTGAAAACTTCCTTTTTTGTCGAAAAGTAACCAATTGTAGTCACTTGTCATTTACAAATTGGTAAATTGTCATTTACCCTGAACACGAATTTAAAGGATTTTTAGCTTGTTTTTGATACTTTTTTGACAAAATTGGCACGTTACGTCGATTTTTAGAGATTACGGTCGCTTTTAACTATATTTGGTTCTTTTTCGACTAAAAAGGCCGTTTTTAGCTTGATTTTTGATCTTTTTCGCCAAAAATAGCTAAAAGATCAAAAATCGCCTTTTTTTTGTCCTACGGGAACCAAATGTAGTAAAAAGTGACCGTAATCTCTAAAAATCGAGGTAAAGTGCCATTTTTGTAAAAAAAAAAAAGGATCAAAAATCAAGCTAAAACGGCCTTTTTTGTCGAAAAGGAACCAAATGTAGTCAAAAGTGACGTGGCTTCGGGCCTAAAGACCTTTAAATTCGTGTTCAGGGTAAATGAGTGCCTACAAGTGGTTACTTTTCCACAAAAAAGGCCTTTTTCAGCTTGATTTTTGATCAAGGCACTTTACTTCGATTTTAAGAAATTACGGTCACCTTTATCCTTGAAAAAGGTAAAAATCGTGTGTTTATATAGTACAGATTTGTAGTTTTTTGAACGCTGAATCCAACGAGACCAACCCCAGGTCTCTAGCTACTATAGAAAAGGAGCTAGAGCGATTTGAATTTTATTTTTGAACCACAAAAATAAAATTCAACCGGTGAATTTTATTATAATTTCTTTCACGAAAAATATACTATTTATTTTCTGAACGAAAAATAAAATTCAAAAAATAAAATTTATTATTTGAACGAAAAATAAATATAAAATTTGAATTGAAAGATTAAAAAAAAAAAAATTTCACTCAATTTCAACCCCTGGACTTATACCTCCTTTTTTTACCTGCGGGACAGAGTTCATCATCCCCCTCCATAACACTCAAAATTGAATACCACTCTTACCTTTGGAGGAGGTATTCAGAGACAAAAGAGTTGCAGACGCTCCCCTCATTGGACTGGTAACTGATACTACTTCCTCGTTTTCTCATCTCCCTTTAGACCGATCGACTTGAAATTTTTAGGGATTTTTCTTATAAAGAAGATTTTCGGAATTTTTCAACTCAATCCATCCAGAGGGAGCTGAGGAAACGCAATGTTTTCCGGTACTCAAACTCTTTCGTCTCGGAATACCCCACACGAGGTAGCCCATCGTCGCCGTTGAATCTTGAAACCTTTCATCCTGTTTTGTTTAGTTTGTTTCTCATTAGTTTCATTTCTCATTATGATTCAATTTTAATGGGCTTAAGACAGAATCAAGTTTTCTTTTTATTTACTATATTTACTTTTTATAATAGAATAATAATTACATATAATTTACAAACATGTCGAAAGATTCCACGACATTTAAGAATCATTATTTACAAGTCAATTTTTATACCTTTTATTTAAACGATCTTTATAAACGACTTTAGAAGTCGTTACAACAGCTATTATGAAAAAATGCGCCTTTGTGAAGGTACACAATCGTATTGTTGGTAGGTACGAGACTGAGAAAGACACTTTTTGGTGAAAAAATACGATTGTCGAAGGGCGTTCATGTGGGAAGTGATCAAGCGACGTAGGGTCGGTAAAGGTGGGTGTCTTCCGTGGGGGGCTGGACGATTCCGGGCGACCTGTCTTCCCTCGAGTTCTTCTCTTGTTGCTGCTCTTCTTTTGGACTTTTCGCATCCGCTTGGGCCTTCTTACTTCGTTTCCATTTCATTCGTCTATTTTGAAACCATATTTTTACCTAAAATTCGTCAAAATGAGAATCTACAGAATTCATCGAGGTCAGATGGGGAAGGACATTCCAGGAAGACCTAGGGGAAAGACGAAAACGACACTTTTTGACCCTTTATACGGATAAGGCATGTTTTGATGAGCACATTTTTGGTTTGTTTGGCAACTCCTCGGCTTAATTTGTTTCTCAAAGCCTAAAATCATGGACCTTTTAAACTAAAATAGGAGTAAAAATACCTAAAAAGCTGAAAGAGCAAAAAATTCGAGGTACTGAAACATTTCACACGGGCCTGGGCTATTCGAGGGGAAATCGAGGTTTTAAGAGTTGATTTTTCGTCGAAAGATTTCAAAATCGAGGTTCTAAGAGTTAATTTTTCGTCGAAAAACTTCGAAATCGAGGTTCTTAGAGTTAATTTTTTGGCGAAAAACTTCGAAATCGAGGTTCTAAGAGTTAATTTTTCGTCGAAAAACTTCGAAATCGAGTGTAGCTGGGCTATTCAATAAGTTAAAAAACACGGAAATTGCACTTTAAACGCTGATTCTGAGGTTTTTTGAACAAAACTTGCCTCTTAAAACCATTATTTTGAGGTTTCTGACAAAAAATTGTCTCTTTGAAGTTGATTTGAGGTTTTTTTTATAAACGGAAATTTGGCTTTGGAAATGTTGACTTTGAGGTTTTTGAAGAAAAATTGGCTCTTAAAATGTCAAGTTTAAGGTTTTTGACGAAAAAAGGCTCTTAAAACTTTGATTTTGAGGGTTTTTAAAGAAAAATTGGCTCTTATAATGTCGATGTTAAGGTTTTTGATGAAAAATAGCGTTAAAATATGTTCAGAAAGAGAAGAAAAACTAAATTTTTGGGGGATATTTGGGGGAAAAAAAGGCCGGTCTAGGGAATGCGCCCGGTCCGCCCCTGCCTTTAAAGTGTCTTTATCGTCCGAAAATGATCAAAGCCCAAAGATTTAGGGATGAAAGTTACTATATTAATATTACTTGTGTTTCTGTGAGCATAAGTGAGGTTGCGACTTCAAATCTTTTCGGTCTCGACAGATATTTGTTTTGTCTAAATTGTTTTTCTAATTCTAAAAGTTGCTGTGACGTAAAGGCCGTCCTCGGCCGTCTCGTTTTCCCGAGGAGGCTGTGGTGCGCTTCTGAAAAAAAAAATAACAGAAAAAATCAATTAAGATTCAGTTTAGTCAACATGGCGATAAACAAGCCCATCGATCCGGGTAAATTAAGGGGGGGAGCAATTTGTCAGAATATAGAGGGAGGAAGGGCTAAATGGATTGTTATTTATATGGGTGGATCGTTCCTCTTGGTTCCCTTCTAAACCGATAGCCCATTAACCATAATTGGCTCCTTTTCAATTCCGTCCCTCCGATCCCAAAGTTCGAATCTGTTCAATCTCTTTTTATAACTTTTCTCCGAAACTTGGATTACAGACATTTTTTCATTATTAATTTAAAAGGTTTCCCGCTTAACTTCTAAGGGGCGAGGGTGGCAAGATAACGAACGCTTTAATTTCATCAGAGGAGATAAGACACCCTATATTTGAGGAAGGATGGGTTAACCCTGAACCGAAATCCTCAAGCCAAAAGTCTGTTTGCGTATTTAGGGCTTTCCTTAATTTAAACAGGGTTAATTTGCTTTCTGCCCTATAGATATAGGGGTAAAAAGAACTTCAAAAATAGACTTTCTTGGATTTTACCTTATTTCTTTAAAAATACTCATTTTTAGAGCTTATTCTCTTCAGGTATCTAAAAGTTTACTATACCTAACCCAATAAATGGTGGATAATAAGTAGCTCGATATATGATGATGAATAATAATAAAGTATTGGTCCTGGAGCTTGCCCAGAGACACGAACTTTCTCAAAGGTCTACAGATTTCGGGGGATCCATAAATTTCGGGGGAAATGAATCCTTTTTTTCTAACATAACTTGAATTTGGTGATAATTTTATGAAAATGGGACTAATTTCACTCAAACTCAATATAATTACCTAATTAGTTAATTAATTAATTTTTGAACAAAAATTTTTTTTTGCAATCATAACTTGAATTTGGGGATAATTTTATGACAATGGGACTAATTTCACTCAAACACATTATAATTACCTAATTAGTAATTAATTTTTTGGAAAAAAAAATTTTTTCCATCATAACATGAATTTGGTGATAATTTTCTAAAAATGAGACTAATTTCACTCAAACACATTATAATTACCTAATTAGTTAATTAATTAATTAATGGGAAAAAACTTTTTTTTTCAATCATAACTTGAATTTGGTGATAATTTTATGAAAATAGTACTAATTCCGCTCAAACACATCATAATTACCTAATTAGTTAATTACTTATTTAATGAATTAATTTTTGGAAAAAAAATTTTCAGTCATAACTTGAATTTGATGATAATTTTATGAAAATGGGACTAATTTCACTCAAACACATTATAATTACCTAATTAGTTAATTAATTAATTAATTTTTGAGAATTTTTTTTTCAATCATAACTTGTTTTTCAATCATAACTTGAATTTGGTGATAATTTTATGAAAATGGGAAAATTAAGTTAATTAGTCATAATTTCATAATTAATTACCTAATTAGTTAATGAAATTTAATCGGGATCACTTGAAGATTATTTGGTTAAAATTTGGTAAAGATCGGACCGGTAGAAAGCCCGTAGCACATTTTTGCAAACTTTAGACAGACATATCTCCGCCATTTTGTCGAATTTCAAAAATCGCTCACGTCACTCAAGATAACCACAAAAGGAAGATAGTGTGAAAATTTCGTGAAAATCGGATCAAAATTGTGGCCGTGAAGTGTTTCGGAAAAAAAAGGCGACGGACGGCCGGACGGCCGGCACCACAGACAAAGTCATGTCCGACACAGATCAAAAGTCAGTTTGACCCTAGGGGGTCTGGAAGACCCTTCCCCAAAAACCCGAATCCGACGGTATTACAATAACTTCTCTTTGAGAAAAATAGTAATTAGATTAAAGAAATGTTGTTAACTAGGCAGAGAATAATTTTTCAAATCTTTTCCATTGTGATATTTTTTCTGTTGTTTTTCATGAAAAATTCATTGGCCGTCCAGAGAGGGCCCTTTTAGAAAGAGGGTGGAAGCCCATAACGAATTCATTGAGAGGCTTAGTTAGCGGAAGGTGTTTGCGAATTAAAAGAGGGGTCGGAGGGTCTGTCCGGGAAGGGTGTGGGGGAGGTGGTGGGGAGGGAGAAAAAAAATTGTAGTGGGTGAGGGAATGAGAAACGGGATCGTAACCATCGGGGATCATCCTTCTAATTGCTTTCCTCCCATCTGCCACCCGGGGACCGTTTAATTGTCATTGACTTTAAACGCCCAAGAAGAGGGGGACTCCCTCGGCGTTCGATAATTCTCACTTTTCACAACTGCTTCATTTTTCGTCCCCCTCCATTTTTCAAATCCTTCTTTCACCACAACACAATACGGCTCATTATCTTCATTTTACACCCTAATGCATCAATATGTTTTATTTCCGCCTCCCCTTATTTATTACCTTTTATAACTTTCTACATCAAATCATCCTTCACTATTAGTAAATACAATTTATTTATGGTTATGCTATCTTGAAAATGTCAGGGAAATTTCGAATTTCTCAATAGAAAGTCCAGTCTACAGAGCAGTTTGAAGGACTCTATCCTGCAAAAGATGATGTAAAAGATTTTATTGTTTTTAATGGTATATTTGAGTCCCAATAACATGTTTTCGAAGAGTGCCAATAAATTCAGTCCCGGCAGCACAAAAACCTCGACTTTTTCAGTTTTCTGCATATATGTAACTCGAAAAATTGATGGACAAAAATTTCCATTTTGTTTTAAATCAAGCAGTTGAAGGGATAACCGCTCGTTCGATCGAGTTCGGGCTAGTCTCATTTCAAAGGTTAAAAAGTGAGGGACATTTTACAAAAAGTCCGAACTCGATCGGACGAGCAGTTCTCCCGCAACTGCTTGAAATACAAAAGATGGAAAATTTTGACCATCGATATCTCCTGAACGGCTGGACCGATATTGACGCCGGAAAGCTCGTTAGACGCAAAATGTTAAAAACTTTCTTTTTGTACTTGTGCATTTATTGGCACTCTTGAAACTAGGGGGTCTGGAAGACCCTTCCCCAAAAACCCGAATCCGACGGGATTACAATAACTTCTCTTTGAGATAGTTAAAACATGTTATTGGGACCCAAATCCTGTGGGGGTGCAGTGAGAACTAGAGGTAGGGAAAGGAGAAGATTGTCAGGAGGCCAAGGAATCTGATAAAGCAAAGAATGAGGCTCGATAAGAGGTAAAAGAGAAAGAAATGCCTGGGTAGGTCGAACAGTAAAAATAGAAGAGGGGCGGTAAGTGTCCAAAGAGTGGAGGCTAGAAAGAAGAAGAAGCGAAGAAAGCATGAGGTGACAATAAGAGGAAAAAAGGGACAATTCACAGTAAGAAATTGGGGGAAGAAGTAGGGACGATAGACAAAAAGTAGAGCAGGATAGAGTAAATATGAGATCGGAGAATTTGGATGGCACTTGATATATGTTTAAGAGACCTGCTAAGAATTAATAAAGGTAAAACGTGGAGTAAGATCTACAAGTTAGGAGGCCATGAAGGTTGCGAAATCTCCGAGAAGGATTAACAAATCAATACCGAATCATAAATAGGTGTATAAGGAGGCAAGGAGTATGTTAGGTATTGCGTGAAAAGGAAAAAAGAGAGAGATGGGTAGAGATGACAGCCTAATGAGCAACTATACTGTATGATAGACAGGCGCAATGGAGAGGAAGTAAACACAAACAGAGAATGTCAATGCAGACAAATATAATGACGAAAGAGGTAAGGTTATGAGCAAGAAGGCGTAAAAGGAAATAGAAGAGGACATAAGGTCAGGTGATATTGGAGAGTAAGATATAGAAAGAGACTTATATACTGGAACGAGTTAGCTAGTTAGGAAAATCAACTTAGAGGGACCATGAAGAGAGTGAGAAAAGTAGAAGAGCCAAGGTGAGAGGTAAGCAAAACGAAAGTCAGACGTGGCAAGAGGATTAGAAGTTAAAGAAGAATTTGACCAACAAGCATTATTAAGAGGTAGTAAATTTCAGGTAGAAGAGGGGGAGACTTTATTAAGAAATTACTAGCTAGGTCAGTAACGTGAAAAAAAAACTGGCCTTAGACTTAAAATTAAAGGATTCAGAAG
>JAGWEN010000077.1:0-82500 GCA_018703685.1 Orius laevigatus
TTTTGGGGGGTCGAGGGGGGCAAAGGTTTTAATTTGTTTAAAAGGGGGCGCACTGTGAAAAAGTTAAGCAACCTCGGTTTTTGCTGAATATATTTTCTAAAAGCCAATTTTCTATCAAAATTTTCTGCGCCCCCCCCCCCCTACCGGGCACCCCCTTAACTGAAAACCCACCCACACCCTAAGGTCCCAGTCCGCCCCTGGTCATTGAGGTCTATAATTTGCGTCACATCTGAAGGAATCAATTAAAACTCAACATTTCAAAACCCAAATTTCATCCAAAAACCTCAAAGTTAACATTCAAAACTTTGGGAGGGGGAAGGATTTATTTTGTTTAAAAGGGGGGGCGCACTGTGAAAAAGTTCGGGAACCTCTGTTTTTGCCAAATATATTTTTTTAAAAGCCATTTTTCTGTTAAAATCTTTTGCGCCCCCTAAGGTCCTAGTCCGCCCCTGTTCATGAGTCATGATGTCCTTTAATTTTTTGGTCCCAGTTGCAGCAAATCAAGCTCCATTTTGGACGATGACTGCTTTTAGGATCTCTGGAATTGAGGCAGGATGATTGAGGCATGTAGGTCTCGATATCCATAGCCAAAGGCGATAAATTCAATTGGTTCGGTACTGTCTTAAGGATTGGAAGAAAAGTCTGGTATGTGTAGTAGGGTGGTGGGGTGCCTTGGTTTATGTGTTCGCCCGTGCGGTTTTCCACGTAGCCTTGCGCTAATTATTAATCCGGTGGAAAGGAAGGAGTTACGATGGCATGAACGAGAAGATGGTAGTTGGTCATTTGTACGTGGGCTCTCTCTTTCTCTCTCGCCTTCTCTTTATGGAACCCCCTCGCGCTCTTTTTCGCCTTTCATACGCTCGCCGTTGTACTTTCTGTTGAAGAGAATCCTACAAGAGCTCAATGGTACTCGAGCTATAAAGTTTACACAAGTCCGACTTTATGATATTTAGTACCCGGACTCGGAAAAAGGCTTCTTACCTTCACGAACAGCAAACGACTCCTTCATATCAGATTCAATTTCTTCAACGATTAAGATCTGAAATGTCCGTTTTATTAAAACATTCCTTTCTTTAGAAAACGGTAGGCACCTCGAGAAAATGTTCAAAGCGACCATCAAATGAGTTTTAACACCAGTGTACCGATTTGCTAATTTACTCTGAAAATTCTTGCTGAAAGGGTCTTTTCTTGTCAAAAAAAAATGAGTCCCGCGGCAGCAGGACTAAAGAGGTAGATTTCTTTCAGATGGTTAGATCTCGAAGTTTCTAAAATTCGAAGAAAAAAATAAATCATCTGTTTTCCCGGTAAAATTCAAAAATTTTCTTTTTTACCTAGATTCAAATCTATTACACCAGCTGATCCAAACCAACTTTAAATCTTTCTTAGCCATCCCCATAACATCACTTTTTAAGTTTGAAAGCGATTGGATGAACGGTTTAGGAGATACCCAGTTTAGGCCCTAAGTAAAAGTACCAAAACCGCTGGTCCGATTTTCAGCCGTTAACGAACTCATAAATTCTATTAGTTTTAAAAGCCCTAAATACCGAATTTCATGATCATCAAGTAAAAATTACTCAAGTTATCGTGCGAATATATATATATATATACATATATACATATATATATATATAAACTTTTGAGTTGAGGGTGGTTTTGGGGTCCAGGGGGTCTGAAATGAAAACCTGTCACAAAAATTTTTGATTCTGAGACTACTGCCCCCATTGCAATAGGTAGATTTTCTGAAAGAAATCTACCTAAAAAAGATCAAAATCTGGTTTAAAAGGGTCTTTTCTTATCAAAAAGTTTTCAAATCTAGTTGAAAAGGGTCTTCTTTCTTGTCAAAAAAGTTCAAAATCTTATTGAAAAGGGTCTTTTCTTGTCAAAAAAAGATCAAAATCTGGTTTAAAAGGGTCTTTTCTTGTCAAAAAGTTTCAAAATCTAGTTGAAAAGGGTCTTTTCTTTTCTTGTCAAAAAGTTTCAAAATCTGGTTGGAAAGTGTCTTTTCTGGTTTAAAAGGGTCTTTTTTTTTTTTTTTTTTTTTTTTTTTTTTTTTTTTTTTTTTTTTTTTTTTGTCAAAAAGGTTCAAAATCTTGTTGAAAAGGGTCTTTTCTTGTCAAAAAGTTTCAAAATCTGGTTGGAAAGGGTCTTTTCTTGACAAAAAAAGGTTCAAAATCTAGTTGTAAAGGGTCTGTTCTTGTCAAAAAAAGTTCAAAATCTTGTTGAAAAGGGTCTTTTCTTGTCAAAAAGGTTCAAAATCTGGTTGAAAAGGGCCTTTTTTTTTCTTGTCAAAAAGTTTCAAAATC
Source organism: Orius laevigatus (assembly GCA_018703685.1). Classification (NCBI taxonomy): domain Eukaryota; kingdom Metazoa; phylum Arthropoda; class Insecta; order Hemiptera; family Anthocoridae; genus Orius; species Orius laevigatus. The sequence goes on from JAGWEN010000077.1 coordinate 2,304, forward strand.
TGGTTGAAAAGGGTCTGTTCTTGTCAAAAAAGTTCAAAATATTGTTGAAAAGGGTCTTTTCTTGTCATAAAGTTTCAAAATCTGGTTGGATTGTTGGAAAGGGTCTTTTCTTGTCAAAAATGTTCGAAATCTAGTTGAAAAGGGTCTGTTCTTGTCAAAAAAGTTCAAAATATTGTTGAAAAGGGTCTTTTCTTGTCAAAAAATTCAAAATCTGGTTGAAAAGGGCCTTTTTTTTTCTTGTCAAAAATTTTCAAAATCTCTTTGGAAAGGGTATTTTCTTGTCAAAAAGGGTCAAAATATTGTTAAAAAGGGTCTTTTCTAGTCTAAAAGGTTCAAAGTATTGTTGAAAAGGGTCTTTTCTTGTCATAAAGTTTCAAAATCTGGTTGAAAAGGGTCTTTTCTTTTCAAAAAAGTTCAAAATCTGTCAGAAAAGGGTCTTTTCTTTTCAAAAAAGTTCAAAATCTGTCAGAAAAAGGTCTTATCTTAGTCGAAAAAGGATAAATGTATAAGGGATACCAATGTATTTTAAATTTTTGTCAATCAAATGACACTATGAATAATTGATGAATTAAAATAATAATTGATGGTTCATAAATTGTCGTAATTAAAAAGATAACGAGTTCTTAGATATTATAAACCTAAACAATACCCCTATGGAATTATCATATTGTTTTCCACTAATTACCTATTAAGTCGTAATATGCTGGCGATGTTCCAGTTTTTCTTTGCGAAATTTCTAAACGGAAAAAAAGAGCTTTAAAATAAACAGATCAACGGGGACGAACGTTTAAAACAAAAGGGAATTGAATAGGGAAGGAGTGATATAAAAAGAGCGTCTCGAACCCATTGTCCGCGGTGGGGCTTAATCATTCTACCACCGAGGATGATCGGCACGCTTTGTCTCCCCCCACGTGTCTTTTGATGTCCCTACGACCAGTTTCGGATTACCATTGATTCGTCCGCTATTAAGACAAAGGGAAGTTCCTCGGGTAATCAGATATGATCAGGCGTCGGTCTGGCTTCAACCCGAAGAATACGCCCTCCTAAAGAAGATGGAGACTCAAATAAAAAAATATATGGGGGGTGACATTTGAGGCGCACTTTCGAGTTAAGCTTCTCCTTATTCATTAAGCCAAAATCTTACGTTAAGATTGATTGAACACCAAAATCCCTGCTTATTCCTTCAGATGTGACGCAAATTATAGACCTCAATGACCAGGGGCGGACTGGGACCTTAGGGTGTGGGTGGGTTTTCAGTTAAGGGGGGGGGGGGCGCAGAAAATTTTGATAGAAAATTGGCTTTTAGAAAAATGTTCAGCAAAAACAGAGGTTCCTTAACTTTTTCACTGTTGATTTTGAGGTTTTTGACAAAAGAAATTGCACTTAAAACGTTGATTTCGAGATTTTTTTAAACCAAAATTGGGCTTTACAAATGTTGATTTTGAGGTTTTTCACGAAAATTTGGCTTTAAAAATGTTGATTTTGAGGTTTTTGACGAAAATTTGGCTTGTCGATTTCGAGGTTTTTTTGACAAAATTAGGCTTTTTAAATGTTGATTTTGAGGTTTTTGAACGAAAATTAGACTTTAAAAATATTGATTTTGAGGTTTTTGACGAAAATTAGGCTTTAAAAATGTTGATTTTGAGGTTTTTGACGAAAATTTGGCTTTAAAAATGTTGATTTTGAGGTTTTTGACGAAAATTTTGTTTGTTGATTTCGAGGTTTTTTGACCAAAATTTAGCTTTTTAAATGTTGATTTTGAGGTTTTTGAACGAAAATTAGGCTTTAAAAATATTGATTTTGAGGTTTTTGACGAAAATTAGGCTCTACAAATGTTGATTTTGAGGTTTTTGACGAAAATTTGGCTTTTAAATGTTGATTTTGAGGTTTTTTGACGGAAATTAGGCTTCACTCTTGTTGATTTCGAGGTTTTTTTTTTTTTTTTTTTTTTTTTTTTTTTTTTTTTTTTTTTTTTTTTTTTTTTTTGACGAAAATTAGGCTTTACAAATGCTGATTTTGAAGTTTTTCACGAATTTTTAGGGATATATGCACAAAAAAAAAAAATCTTGAGCTTTCCCACACCCCCCTGGGGACAGCTTACGCCCCTCTAGGGGGGCGCTCCTCCAGTTTGGGAGCCACTGAGCAAAAATAACGCTAAAAAACCTGACCCGGGGGGGGGGGGCGCCTCTATGTACTCTAGGGGGAAGGGGTGGGTTCTGTCCACCGCTCCCCCCCGGGCCAGTCCGCCCCCGTCAATGACACCATCCTATAGCTCTAATGCTGGAAGAATTCCAATGCTGCAGAACTCTGACTGTTTCTTCGATAGGAGATCGCCCATCTATGGAGATTAGCTTCGCTTCATCCAAAATGCAGCATGATCCAACATTAAAATGTATGCTAACTGTTATTCCTTCAGATGTGACAAAATTGGGTAATGCTAGAATTCCAATGTTGCTTCTGACAGTTTCTTCAATGGGAGATGGGCCATCTTTGGAGGAGATTACCTTCAATTCATCCATTGAATTCTGCATATTTTGGAGAAAGGCTGCAGAATCGATTGTTTCAAAACAAGTTTGTAAACAATAGGTCGTAAATCACTGACGTTTTGAGCCGGATTCGAAATGGTGAATATGGTGGTCGACCACCTGAATGTCTTGCACGGCCCACGCGACTAATGCTCGCCGCGTGCCGAGGCAGGTGGCAACTAATAGTACAAGAACAATGAATTCCCAATTACCTGACAGAAAACGCGGCCATGCGGGACAGATGATAACCGGACGACCGTTAAACGACGTTTGTCACCTACGTTAGCGACAAAAAAAACTATGTACAATGATAACAATTGGCTCTCCTGATGAAAATTTCATTCTTTTATATTTCAATGACAAATTTTACAAAAATTCTTTTTCTCTCAAGTAAAATAACGCTGATTACAAGTTAAGTAGGCAGATGTACGCGGCAGGTGATTCTAGGATACTTGGCATTCTATGAGACAGCAATAAGAAACGTTTTTTCCATCTTTTTGCTAGTCGAAAAACGTTCTTATAACGGTTCGAATCACCAGGAGATCCGGAGTTGAAAAAAAGACTGATAAAGGGCCCATCCGAAGTTTATTTCTTGATATAAAAGGGGTAAATAGAGCGTGAGAGAGATCTCTGGATAAGGAAAGAGTGAAAATAAGGGGTTGCGCGACTTTGAAACAATCAAAAGAGGGTCTCAAGGGTGTTTTTCACCGTCACCTTTTTTTCCCTTTATCTTCTCCATCGGTTCGGACCCCTTTTTAACATTCAAATTGATCAAAGGCGACAATAATTGATTATTTTTGAAGATTCCATCGCAGAAATGGGGCTCTTAAGAGTTAAAACGTCATGAGATTTAATATAAATTATTAATATAATCCACGATTTTATTCGAGCGGTCTCGATGGGATTCCTTTCAGCGTTCCCTCTTTATGTCGTATTCCGAATCGTAAACTGTTGAGAATTGCGTGTGCGCTTTCCGAGATCGAGAGGAGGGGAAAGTTTTTTTAATTATTGCATATTATCATTCCCTGTGAACTGGTTAGCAGAGAATGAATAAAGTACCGACAACATATGAGGACATTTTAAAATGAAATGCTCCTAAAAACAACATTTTTTTCATTGTTTGTAAAACCCATAGTCATCACTCATCACTCATTAGTCATCAAAACGTTTTTTTTTTGCTTGGTGGAGCCCTGGGTCGGATAGGCCCACCGGGCAGAGGCGGATCCAGGAATTTGTCCGGGGGGGGGGACCACTAAAAATAAAAGCCCCCCCCCCTCTAAAAAAAAGTTTTAAACTTAATCTCTAAAAGGCTCTTGAAACGGTGATTTTGAAGTTTTTGACGAAAAACTGTCTCCCAAAACGTTGATTTTGAGGTTTTTCAAACGAAAATTTGCTCTTAAAACGTTGATTTTGAGGATTTTTGACGAAAAATAATTGTCTCTTAAAAGTTAATTTTAAAACTTATGACGAAAAAATGAATTTGAGGTTTTCGAGGAAAAATTTTGCTTTGTAAATTTTGATTTTAAGGTTTTTGACGAAAATTTGGCTCTTAAAACCCTGATTTTGAAGTTTTTGATGAAAAAGTCGCTCTTAAAATGTTCATATTGACAAGTTTTTTGACGAATAATTGGTTTTAATTTGTTAATTTTGCCTTTTATTAATTTTTTGCTTTGTTAATTCTTTTAGAAAATTGTCTTCATTATCGTGTATTTTGGGGATTTTGTGTTCTTTCTTTCTTTCCCTTCCCTTTTTTTTTTTTTTTTTTTTTTTTTTTTTTTTTTTTTTTTTTTGTCCACGGGGGGGGGAGGATCCACCTGATTATGATCCTTTTTTGGGCACGAAGCGTCCTTTTTAGCTTGATTTTTGATCCTTTTTGGAGACTAGGAGCCCTTTATAGGTAGGTTTATGATCTTTTTTGACACGATGCGCCCTTTTTAGCTTGATTTTTGATCCTTTTTGGAGACTACTAGCCCTTTATAGGTAGGTTTATGATCTTTTTTGACACGATGCGCCCTTTTTAGCTTGATTTTTGATCCTTTACTATGAAAAGAGCCCTTTTTAGCTTGATTTTTAATTTTTATCCTTTTTTTTTGTCATTGGGGCCCTTATTATCTTGAATTTTTTTGAAATCCTTTTTGGACACTAGGGGCCCTTTTTATTTGCTTGATTTTTGACCTTTTTTGAGCACTAGGGGCCCTTTTTACTCCCATTTTTGGACATCATGGACCCTTTTAGTTAGATTTTTCCTTTACGACAAAAAAAGGCTCTTTTTAACTTGATTTTTGATCTTTTTTTTTTTTTTTTTTTTTTTTTTTTTTTTTTTTTTTTTTTTTTTTTTTTTTTACCTCCATTTTTGGACATTAGGAACCCTTTTAGCTAGATTTTTTCCTTCACGACAAAAAGGCTCTTTTTAGCTTGATTTTTTTATCCTTTGTGGACACTTAGGGGCCCTTTTAGCTTGATTTTTGATCCTTTTTATAAGACCATTTTTACCTCGATTTTTGGACATTAGGAACCCGTTTATAAATAAATAAAGATTTTATTCAATAATGTATACATCATAGGTATAATTTGAACGTCAAATAAATAGTTAAGCTAGATTTTTTCCTTTATGACCAAAAAAAGGCTCTTTTTAGCTAGATTTTTTTCCTTCACGACAAAAAGGCTCTTTTTAGCTTGATTTTTTTATCCTTTTTGGACACTTAGGGGCCCTTTTAGCTTGATTTTTTATCCTTTTTATAAACGAGGGACCGACGAGTACCACCGACGAGGGACGATACATCATAGGTATAATTTGAACGTCTAATAAATAGTTTAGCTAGATTTTTTCCTTTATGACAAAAAAAAAAAAAAAAAAAAAAAAAAAAAAAAAAAAAAAAAAAAAAAAAAAAAAAAGGCTTTTTTTAGCTTGATTTTTGACCGTTAGAGAGAAAATCTGCTTTGGTTAACAAGCTTTTTGAAAGTGGCACTCTGGAATTTTAATTTTTTCCTGGTGTAGGAGAGGGTGACATGCTTCAGATTTTCTTGATAAATTTTATTCTAAAATATAAGTTAACTTTCTACTTTCTGAATATATTTTATTGTTCTGTCCCGAGAGTTTCACAGGCTGTAAAAAGGGCGTTAAAACACTATTTTATTGAACGTCCTGAACCTTTGATAGTAATTGCTTCCTCGCTATCTCATTTAGTGCCTTGTTTTAGCGATAGGAGGAGCTTTCGGGGGTCGGAGATTATTTAGCCATTTGTCCTAAGAACGCTATCAGGTCGAGGATTAGCCCAAGCTAAGACGCAAGGATTAACCCCCGAGCCCTTGATAAACTACGGATTTTCAACAAGAACCATTGTAAATCACCACAATAAAGGAAAAAAAATCTTCAATATTTTCACAAGTCCTTGAATTGACAAAGAAGCTCCTCCACCTGTACAACATCTCAGATTTAAAAATATCGCTCAGTACTTAAAAACACGCGATCTCTTTAACGAAAAATTTCGCTTTACAAAAGAAAATAAATATAAATTTTCCACAGGAGAGCTTGAAAATTGTACCTGATAAACACGTCGATTATGCCCTATGATTTGAGAGGCAGGTGTAAAAAAATATATCTTACTCTAATTAGAGTTACTATCAATTATTTAAAAAATGCTATTCGAGGTTGTCCTCATTATTGGAATTTTATTTTATTTTTTTTGTGTTTACGAATTGGGCGATAAACGTCAGAAATGAAGGGGAATAAAATAAAGACCTAAAATTATATCGGAGTAATAAGATTGGAAGTCGTTATTGGATATGTTTTAATTTAATGACTCCTAATATGAAGGAATTGGATCAAGACGTTAAAGATTTAAAACAACCTCACCCAGTAACTTTATTTTCCATAAACCAGATCATAAAAAAGTTATTTTTATTTTTAATAATGATCGTTTTGATGAGGTTGGTTTATGTGGGATTAACGGGGCTAATGGGGAAAATGGATGAAAATGTAAGACCTTGATGGGAATTGTGAAAACGTTTTGTTTATTTTAGAAACTTTTTTTTCGTTTTGTTCGTTTTGGTGTAGATGTCTTGAAAAACGTCACGTGAAGTACGAGCTGGGAGGATATTCAAGTCGGTTTAACATGTTCCCTTTGTCCCATTTTAGTAAATCAACTGGCCTGCGAACCTCTGACAAAGGGATCGTTTTGTTGGCCAAACCTTGAACTCTCGAGAACCTGTTTGGATGCGTTTTTTCCTTCTTTTTTCGATCACAGGCCCGGAAAAAGTGATGAATTTTAAGGATTAGAATGAAAATGAAGGTTCCCATTGAGGACTGATATGTTTTAAATACCCAAAAACCGAAAAAGGGGAAAACAAGGTCATCATCATCCACGGCAGCCCGAAACTTCAAGATATTCACACTAGACTGACTGATTCATACCTATCCGGAGTTGAGACCGGACTAGGGGGTTCAAATAGCTTTGGAGGAACTAGAGCAACCTTCAGCTCAAAAATGTAGACAAATAGGTATTTTTGGATCCGCCTCCATCTGGGCATTTGTCTCGGAATGCAAATTTGGAAGAAATCTAAGTTGATCTTCAGACGAACTAATGTTTGGACTATCAGAACCCATCCTCCAAAGCAAACGAGATTAACACGATAGTAAACTACAGAAGTTGGGATAGCAGCTATGGATAGCAGGTCCACACTTTGGTATATGCACGTACTCGATTAGGTCTCTATTGTGGCCATTGTAGGTACGCTACCGCGTTCCTCGATTCTTCCTCTTCCATCATCTGCAGAATATCCAAGTACATAACTCTACAAGTACGAAGTACTTTAAATTTCGTTTTTTGTCTACATTTTTGAGCTGAAGGTTGCTCTAGTTTTCCAAAGCTATTTGAACCCCCTAGTCCGGTCCCAACTCCGGATAGGTATGAATCAGTCAGTCTAGTGTGAATATCTTGAAGTTTCGGGCTGCCGTGGACTGATGATGACCTTGTTTTCCCTTTTCGGTTTTTGGGTATTTAAAACATATCAGTCCTCAATGGGAACCTTCATTTTCATTCTAATCCTTAAAATTCATCACTTTTTCCGGGCCTGTGATCGAAAAAAGAAGGAAAAAAAACGCATCCAAACAGGTTCTCGAGAGTTCAAGGTTTGGCCAACAAAACGATCCTCTTTGTCAGAGGTTCGCAGGCCAGTTGATTTACTAAAATGGGACAAAGGGAACATGTTAAACCGACTTGAATATCCTCCCAGCTCGTACTTCACGTGACGTTTTTCAAGACATCTACACCAAAACGAACAAAACGAAAAAAAGTTTCTAAAATAAACAAAACGTTTTCACAATTCCCATCAAGGTCTTATATTTTCATCCATTTTCCCCATTAGCCCCGTTAATCCCACATAAACCAACCTCATCAAAACGATCATTATTAAAAATAAAAATAACTTTTTATGATCTGGTTTATGGATAAAGTACTGGGTGAGGTTGTTTTAAATCTTTAACGTCTTGATCCAATTCCCTTCATATTAGGAGTCATTAAATTAAAACATATCCAATAACGACTTCCAATCTTATTACTCCGATATAATTTTAGGTCTTTATTTTATTCCCCTTCATTTCTGACGTTTATCGCCCAATTCGTAAACACAAAAAAAATAAAATTCCAATAATGAGGACAACCTCGAATAGCATTTTTTAAATAATTGTATAGTAACTCTAATTAGAGTAAGATATATTTTTTTACACCTGCCTCTCAAATCATAGGGGCATAATCGACGTGTTTATCAGGTACAATTTTCAAGCTCTCCCTGTGGAAAATTTATATTTATTTTCCTTTGTAAAGCGAAATTTTTCGTTAAAGAGATCGCGTGTTTTTAAGTACTGAGCGATATTTTTAAATCTGAGATGTTGTACAGGTGGAGGAGCTTCTTTGTCAATTCAAGGACTTGTGAAAATATTGAAGATTTTTTTTCCCTTTATTGTGGTGATTTACAATGGTTCTTGTTGAAAATCCGTAGTTTATCAAGGGCTCGGGGGTTAATCCTTGCGTCTTAGCTTGGGCTAATCCTCGACCTGATAGCGTTCTTAGGACAAATGGCTAAATAATCTCCGACCCCCGAAAGCTCCTCCTATCGCTAAAACAAGGCACTAAATGAGATAGCGAGAAGCAATTACTATCAAAGGTTCAGGACGTTCAATAAAATAGTGTTTTAACGCCCTTTTTACAGCCTGTGAAACTCTCGGGACAGAACAATAAAATATATTCAGAAAGTAGAAAGTTAACTTATATTTTAGAATAAAATTTATCAAGAAAATCTGAAGCATGTCACCCTCTCCTACACCAGGAAAAAATAAAAATTCCAGAGTGCCACTTTCAAAAAGCTTGTTAACCAAAGCAGATTTTCTCTCTAACGGTCAAAAATCAAGCTAAAAAAAGCCTTTTGTCATAAAGGAAAAAATCTAGCTAAACTATTTATTAGACGTTCAAATTATACCTATGATGTATCGTCCCTCGTCGGTGGTACTCGTCGGTCCCTCGTTTATAAAAAGGATAAAAAATCAAGCTAAAAGGGCCCCTAAGTGTCCAAAAAGGATAAAAAATCAAGCTAAAAAGAGCCTTTTTGTCGTGAAGGAAAAAAATCTAGCTAAAAAGAGCCTTTTTTTGGTCATAAAGGAAAAAATCTAGCTTAACTATTTATTTGACGTTCAAATTATACCTATGATGTATACATTATTGAATAAAATCTTTATTTATTTATAAACGGGTTCCTAATGTCCAAAAATCGAGGTAAAAATGGGCTTATAAAAAGGATCAAAAATCAAGCTAAAAGGGCCCCTAAGTGTCCACAAAGGATAAAAAAATCAAGCTAAAAAGAGCCTTTTTTTGTCGTAAAGGAAAAAATCTAGCAAAAAGGGTTCCTAATGTCCAAAAATGGAGGTAAAAAAAAGGTAAAAGATCAAAAATCAAGTTAAAAAGAGCCTTTTTTTGTCGTAAAGGAAAAATCTAACTAAAAGGGTCCATGATGTCCAAAAATGGGAGTAAAAAGGGCCCCTAGTGCTCAAAAAAGGTCAAAAATCAAGCAAATAAAAAGGGCCCCTAGTGTCCAAAAAGGATTTCAAAAAAATTCAAGATAATAAGGGCCCCAATGACAAAAAAGGATAAAAATTAAAAATCAAGCTAAAAAGGGCTCTTTTCATAGTAAAGGATCAAAAATCAAGCTAAAAAGGGCGCATCGTGTCAAAAAAGATCATAAACCTACCTATAAAGGGCTCCTAGTCTCCAAAAAGGATCAAAAATCAAGCTAAAAAGGACGCCTCGTGCCCAAAAAAGGATCATAATCAGGATGACCAGCCCTGCAGCATCCCATCAGAGCGGCCCTTCGGGAATTTTCCGATCTCCCGGTGGCAGGGGCGGATCCAGGCGGATATAATCCACAATGTCACCACCCTAGATATTCACTTTTCCTTAACAATTTGATCTTTGGCACATCATTTGTTGATTTTCTGTTTATCTCGAGGGCGTCATCTGGTACGGGTGGGCGGAAAGGGACACGTGCGACCGATCGCCGTTTTATCGAGGTAAGGCTACGATGCAAATTAAGGCAAATGGTGTAGAAGCGGTCGGTAAAGTACAGAAGTTGGGGGATCCGTATTGTATCAGCGCGTGCCGTATTACCATCATGCGGGCTCACCTGTCTATCTATGGAACACCTCAGTTTCAAACTATATAGGTAGACAAGGTATGAGTCCTCCGGAAACTTCTACCAGTACAACCCTTGTGCTCATAATTTCCTCTGAATTGAACATTTGCAAAAAAACGGTCAAGTTTTTGCTCACTGACAGACATAGAGCTCACTTTTATCTTGTTTTTTCATGAATAAAAAAATGTTTTAACACATTTGTAGTGACAGAAGGTATAAAACAGACAGGCTGGGTTTTAAACTGGTTGTAATTCAAATTAATGGCCAATTCACAACTCGGGAAATCGTAAAATTTTATACCGTTAAAAATATAATTAATTCAAGAGCGTCCCAGTTTTTGCACGCTCGGGGCAAACATCTAAATTACATTGTCATCGCTTATGAGAAATGGGATTTTATCAATCAGAAGCGCAGATGCTTCTTGAAAGTGGTCGGGAGAGGCAAAAAAGTGTGTCCCAGATCGGGGCTTTGACGCGTGCCCACGATGCCGAGATTAGCGATCCGAACTAACTGTCTGCTACCTCCACCTGTTCAAGGTGCCCGAGTAAAAAAGTGCATCTGTAACAGTGATTTCGTTCATCCAGCTTACGCGATCTTTTCGAGATAGCACTTGATTTACACGGATCAGGGCTTCAGGTAGAAAAAGGGGTTTGACGTACTTTCAACCTGGGACATCTGAACATCGGGTGGTCTTTATAGTTTTTGAATATTTTAATTCTTTTTATGGAATAATTTGTCCTTGATACAAAACAGCATATGACCGAGGATGATAAAACGAGCAAAAACGTTTAAAAACAATCAGATCGATCATTTTCCAGGTTGTTGAATACTAATGCTTTTAAAGTGTTGTCTGTGAAGGTTAAAAAAAGAACAAATATAAAAAACATTTACTGTGGTCTTTAAAAGTCAAGAGTGATCTAGGGAGACGGTAGTGTACTCTAAGCAAAACCCAGAAACTTCACGAACCAAGTAGACTGAAGATTTAAAAGATTTAAAAAAGAAATCAAATTAAAGTAATCAAAACAGCCCCAACAAACCAAACCAGCCAAATATCCCGTCCCAGTCTAGCCAAACCGTCCAAACTCCAAACATCCCAAACCGTCCGAATCGCTTAAACCACGCAAACTGTCCAAACCGCCTAAACCAAGCAAACTGCCCAAACCGTCCGAACCGCCTAATCCAAGCAAACTGTCCAAACTGCCCAAACATCCTAAACCGTCCGAACCGCCTAAACCAAGCAAACTGCCCAAACTGCCCAAACCGTCCGAACCGCCTAAACCAAGCAAACTGCCCAAACTGCCCAAACCGTCCGAAACTCCTAAACCAAGCAAACTGCCCAAACTGTCCAAACTGCCTAAACCGTCCGAACCGCCTAAACCAAGCAAACTGCCCAAACTGTCCAAACTGCCCAAACCGTCCGAACCGCCTAAACAAAGCAAACTGTCCAAAATGCCCAAACTGCCCAAACCGTCTGAACCACCTAAACCAAGCAAACTGTCCAAACTTCCCAAACATCCCAAACCGTCCAAACCGCCTAAACCAAGCAAACTGCCCAAACCGTCCGAACCACCTAAACCAAGCAAACTGTCCAAACTGCCCAAACCGTCCGAACCACCTAAACCAAGCAAACTGTACAAACTGCCCAAACTGCCCAAACCGTTCGAACCGCCTAAACCAAGCAAACTGCCCAAACTGCCCAAACCGTCCGAACCGCCTAAACCAAGCAAACTGTCCAAACTGCCCATACCGCCCAAACCGCCCAAACCGTCCGAACCGCCTAAACCAAGCAAACTGTCCAAACTGCCCAAACCGTCCGAACCGCCTAAACCAAGCAAACTGTCCAAACTGCCCAAACTGCCCAAACTTCCCAAACCGTCCGAACCGCCTAAACCAAGCAAACTTCCCAAACATCCCAAACCGTCCGAACCGCCTAAACCACGCAAACTGCTCAAACCTCCTAAACACCCCAAACCGTCCAAATCGCTCTTACGTGATTTTTCCCCGGAGTGTTTTTTGTAAGGAACTTTTCCTTCTAATCTGAGGCAAAAGTTGGGTAATCTTTGACCAATTTTAGGCGAGGAAATGGGGTCCCTAATGAGATTAAATTAGGTGCTAATAATAAAACGTAAAGCAAATCGTGCAATACGTTTTTACCTTTTTGTTTTGACACCCATGGATACTTTTTTTCCTGTCTGGTTTAGGCCCCAATTATCATCGAGGCCCACGCAGAAGCACGAACATGTGAAATATAATCGGTTCTGTATTTTATTTACGATTAAAAGGAACTAAATAACCTTTTGGATATTCGCAAATTTTTTTTCTTTGAAAATATGTAAGTAAGCAAGTTAATCTACCCTCAAAAGGGAAAACATTGTGCCCTATGATTGTTTTCAGTTTACCAAAAATGATGAGTTTCCTAATTCAAAATTAGGTTTTCATTTTTTGTGTAGAGTATAAATTATTTTCAGTTTATTGATAAAAAACAATGGCGAACTTTACTATTTGGCTATAAAAAGAAAATTGGCCAGATGCATCGCAAGGTGGAGATAGAGTTAGATTTAGAAAAAAACGAAATGAGCACCCGGCAAAAGTACGGTGTAAATCTTTAAATTTATGCTCTCTCTCATTGCAAACTAGGGGGCAGAAGTACTTAAACAATTCCTAGGGAGCAGGTGTTTATTTTCACCTGCGAGAGATCCGATTCGCGGGTTGAAAAAGGATTCCAAGAGACCAACACGATCCGATGAGGAAAATCGAAAGGGTGCCCGTAAATCTTCAAATATTTCGCGGAGGCGTATTTCGGTCGCCGGAGGCGCTATGTTAAGCACGTCGTCACCTCAATATTGGCTATCATCGATTACAAAATTTGAATATCAATTTCACCGACAGTAAATTAACATCGCAGCTTAATAACATCATTTCTAAAATATAATTTTACCTCTTTTCGAAGCCCTGTGGCTTTAAATCTTTAGAGACGTTTTCTTGGGTGAATTTTTAAATGACCATAACTTCCAAAATTTTTGAAGAATTTTATCAATAATTATCGTTAGAAAGCTGTCTTAGATCTTTCTAACGGTATAAGAATTTACTCGATCGGTTAAAATTTGTGGAAGTTCATGAAAGCTTGTTTTTTAGGTCCAGAACTTCAGTCTCAAATTATTATTGCTATTTATCAATTCTTGAAGTTTTATATTTTTGAAGATTAATAGTTCGAGTCCATAATAGGATTAAATTCGAAACTCCACTTTATGAAGTGAACCCTCAATTAAACCACTCGGATCCTTTAACATCAAATAACAGATTCATTTATTTATTAATATTGATCTCGTTCCATCCCCCTCTTCATTGTTACTCGCATCCCCCTATTTAGTTAATTGCCGTCCTATTTAAAAAGGGTGGTGAAGGGAGGGGGGAAGGGTCCACACTCAAAACTTAACAAAAGCCACTTCTGGTCCCACAATGGACCTTTCAGAACAGTCTTTTCTCACGAATATATTGTTTTAAGTGTTGTTTTATATTGTATTAAAATATGGCACCCAAATAACACTTTCGTTTCTTGTTTCTTTATAATTAAAAAAAGCCTTAAAAAGGAGATTCGATTTTTAGGACGTGAAGTTCATTAAAAAAAGCCAGTCACGTTTTCAAGCTAAAATTTTTTATCTATGCGGCAATTTTTTGAAACGAGTTTCCTGAGTGGAGCTATTGAGGCCGGTCTGAGGCTTTCAACTTAGAGGCTTATTTATTGTTAAAAATTAAAGTAATTTTAAAATTTCATAAAAGGAGTTGTAAGGAAAAAAACTCTCATAGGAACTCCAGACTCATTCATGCTCATAAAGTAAAAGAAGGACAATAATAAAAGCAGACAGTACGGTTGTGGTTAGGCTCAAAAGGGTTGTCACATTAAATTTGAGTTAGAAGACTCCAAACAACCGTAAGCAAAGAAGCTACTGTTCAAAATTGATTTTTTCAAAATTTATGAATTTTTTCAACAAAAGGTTTTGCGATTTAAAAAAAATCATTTTGCACTTTTTTATGCTCGCTTTGGCTGCGGTCGAAAGTAATGGGCCGGATGTGGTATTAATGTCATCCAAAGCATGGAAACGTAAAATGAAAAAATATTGGTATAAAACTACCATTAACATGTTGACCCGGTGACATGGTTTCCTATCAGGCTTCCCCCTCCTAAAGTGATAAATATAACACTTTAAAAGGATGTAAGTCGTTTAGAAACGATGAGGGTTCGAGATTATTTTGAAGACTGTCCCGAGACCTCCGATTACGTCATGAACGCGTAGGCGGCTCTTGTCCTAGGTCAGCGTACATAAACTGACCCTGACCAAGGATTTGCCAAAACGTCTGAATGAATCCGAAAGGGAAAAAGAATTCCACGAGGGTTATTTATGATCGTATAAACCTCACAAAGCCAAAGAATTTGAAACCAAAAAAACGACAATAAATCATTTTTGTTTATTTTCTACATTCTTAATTTTTTTTTTAACTTTCTATTCCTCTTATATGAAAATTTTACATTAAAAAGGAATATAAAGTGCCGCATATCGAAAAATATGGTCTCACTTTGTCGGTACTGAGGTCCTGACTTGAAAACACTTTTTATTTGCCCTCTGTAGTTAAAAAAAATGAATAAAAACATGACACGATCTGGATCTAAATTGAGAAAACTGGTTTAATTTTTTTTTTAACCTGATGCACTTGCAAAATTATTTGATGATTCGATTAAAAAAAAAATTACTGCTAAAAAATCGTCTGCTGTTTGTTTCGTGCATGCATTCCATGGGAAGTGGATGCAGAGGAAGAAAAAAAAGGGGGAAGAAATAAAAAGGAAAACGAAACCCCAACACTCAAGATAATGAAGACAGTTTTTTGAAAAAATCCGGCTGCAGCCACTTTGGACTAATCGGATCGAAGCAAAGCGCCGGATTATCTAGGGAGCCACTTTCGGTGCTGGTGAGTTGCGTCCTGCGGTCAGGGGAACCTACGAGTTGCGTCCCGTAGCCGAAAATATGATAGTTGCGTCCCATTTCGAAAGTGAAAGTGAGTGCTAAGATTAGAAGAAAAAAGACTTTTGCAAGGAGACAAGAATAGCGATTAGGAAGGTTTTTCTGTCTCGAAAATGTTGGATATCTCGAACACTGTTGGATGTAGGGGTTCAGACCACTTAGTATTTTTGATAGGCCTATTTTGATCAGTTCAGCCGTTCTCGAGATATGGAGGCTTAGAGAATTAATGATTGTGATGATGGGAGTAAAGGAGGATTCGGGGGATAAATAGGCCGAACTGGCAAGTTATGCCCAAATGAGATACATATTGTGTCAAATTTGCCGGTAAAATTATTGCCAGACAGGCACTTATCCCGCAAAGTGCTATGTCCTCCTTGACTAGCTTGGTTTTATCTCCTGAATATTAGTAAACTAGGGATAAAAGGTAAGGGACGCAATTCGGACATTATGTTTTCGATCAAGGGACGCAACTCGTACGTTTCTTAATAAGGGCGATGGACTTGGGACGCAACTCGTACGCAGCCGCCACTTAAGATCAGAAGAGAGCAACCACTTTGGACCAGTTAAGCAGGTGATTGGGATGGGTACAGCAAGTATACGCATGTTTTTTTGGTTTACCAGAGAAAATTGTTTATCGGTATCCATGGCAAAATGGTTTAGTCGATTTTTGGGAGAAAAAACAAAAATAAAATAAAATAAACTGTTTAGGTACGTGTAGTCGTTTAATGAGATTGAGATTTATACACGAAGTCACTGGCGTTCTTAAAAAATTTGAAACGGAAAATTTACTAAAAATAAATTTAAAAAAAGCTAAAAAAATAAACATTCAGATGATAAGCGAGAGTCTATAAACTATAAAGAGCAAACTATAAACCTAAATCAACATTTTAAGTTCAAATTTTTAATCCTCAAAATTAACATTTTAATGGCCAAATTGCCTTCAAAAACCTCTTGGTGGTACATGCAAAACTTTTTTTTTTTTTTTTTTTTTTTTTTTTTTTTTTCGAGGGGTGGCTCTGATTTTTAGTGGTTCGCCTCCTCCTTGGATCCGCCTCTGAATTTCATTCCAAACTTCAGCTTTGTTTTATAACATTGACTATTTCTGACACGAATTTTGATATTTTGTCATAAAAGGAATGCTTTGTTGTCTATATATAGGATGACGTTTTTGTGATATTCCATGTTGAACGTGTCCTAAAATTTCAAGGTTTATTTCAACTTTAAATTATGGTCGCTAATAAACAGCATTTTAAATCAAATTCCTTCTTTAAACGACTCATTACTGTAATCAGGTTTTTATTTTCTATTTGGAAGGTTTAAAAAAAAACTAGTTCGTAAAAAAAATTTAACTCCTCATAAAAATCGAGAAGTGATCCTTGAATTTTAAAATTAAATAAATTATTTTTATTAAAGAATTGAGTTATAAAAGTTGAAACGGTGGTCACGAGCGGGTTTATCGCTTTCTCAAATTAAGGCGGCGAGTGTTTGTTTAAAATGCGATATTGTCTGGGATGAACGTAAGATCACGATAAGGAGCTTTTGTAAGCTTAAAATCTTGTGAAGAGCGA
Source organism: Orius laevigatus (assembly GCA_018703685.1). NCBI lineage: Eukaryota > Metazoa > Arthropoda > Insecta > Hemiptera > Anthocoridae > Orius > Orius laevigatus. The sequence goes on from JAGWEN010000077.1 coordinate 19,098, forward strand.
ATAGCTCTAATCCCGGCAAAGAAACGCCTTTAAGCCCCTTGTCATGAGGCTTTAATTAAATCATAATTTTAGGCGAAAAACCTTGAATAAAATGTGGGTAAAGGACGTCGGTCCACCTTTAAAGTATAGGGGTTTTTATTATAGAAAATTGAAATTATTGGCGATATTCTTTTAGTTCCGGTCGAAAAAGGTCGTAAAGTAACGTGTAGACAAACGAAACCTCAAGGGGGAGAGCGGCGGACCGTGGAGGGTTCAGCATCTCGTTAACAAATGTCTCGAATATGAAGTACGATCGAGGTTCAGTTATAAACAAAACTAAGTTCACGTTTGCTTTTGAAAAAAGAGACCGCCTGGAGTAGCCACAACTTGAAAAATGTTGTTTTCTTGTTAAATTATTTGATAAAATTTTTGTTGATTAATTGATTTTTTTGATATTGCCTTGAGGACTGAAACTGCCTACTCTGTTCAGGATTAATTGCTTTGAGTTGGACCCCAGAAGGCCTTTGGTAATTTAATCAGTAAAGAGCACAGATCTTTTGGCATTTAATTTTTTGATTTAATTTTAAAGGTTGAAAAATGAGGTGGCTATCTGATATCGGAAAAGTAAGCCATGTCGGACCACCCCGGATGTATAATTATGTCTTTTACCTTAATAACGATCTAGGGTTTAAATATCATATTGGCGATGAAAGGGACCAAATCTGTAACTAGTTTCGATTAAAAATATGATTCATTGAGATTTATCGATTTGAGGTGTTGGGCGGAATTGATTTAATGGGTGAAAATATCTCGTCGGAGAGACCATTAGCCCTCGAGGTGTACGCCTTCCTAACCAAACATTCAATTGATTTAGGGCAAACTCAGTTTGATAGGTAGTAATCTGATGCTTAAAGGAAGAAAAAAACGACTTTCTACTCGGTGGAACCACGCCGAAACTTTACGACCTGACGAAAATCTGGTAGGATGTATACTTTGACCTTTTGAAGCAACGAATACCCCCGCCTTCGAAGGGAGGGCCTTTTTTATTTCGTCGAATGGGCCCCAAAAACGTTACCGATTTATTGCTTCTCTTATCTGCGTGAAATTCGGCGAAAGTGAAAATCAAGTCCGGTCTTCGTATGCTTTCGAAAACAATAATGTTGAGATTCATCATCGTTCATTGCCTTTCCGGCGATTTTGGGCGGTTCTCAAGGACCTTTTCGTTGAAATGAATACTTTCGGTTTCCTTTTCGTTTTCAATGTCCAGGGTCGGATAGCCCACTTTGAGATCCTTTTTTGGGCACGATGGGCCCTTTTAACTAGATCCCTTTACGACAAATAGGCCTGTTTTCAGCATGAGTTTTGGGACTTTTTGAACACCAAGGACATTTTTGTTCCTTTACGACTAAAAGGGACCTTTTTAGCTTGATTTTTGATCCTTTTTGGATACCCGGGGCATTTTTAACCAGATACTATTCCTTTTCGATAAATATTGCCCTTTTTAGCTTGATTATTGACCCTATTTTGGACACTAGGGGCACTTTTAACTAGATTTTGTTCCTGTGTGACGAAAAATGACCCCTTGTTAGCTTAGATTTTGTCCCTTTAAGCACACTATGGACCTTTTTGACTAGATACTATTCCTTTTAAACAAATAGGGCTCCTTTTAGCTTGATTTTTCATCCATTTTGGACACCAGGTGCATTTTTAACTAGATACTTATCCTTTTCGATAAATATTGCACTTTTTAGCTTTATTTTTGATCATTTTTGAACACTGTGTCTGTGTAATATGTTTTGGGGAAGTATATACTCTATCCTCTTGAATTACGAGCCCTACTTGTAGCTGAAGTTCGATGCACCAACATTCCAACAGGATTCTTCCTTGCAACTTTAACTTTCTCAAAAATTTGGGGCTCTAAAGACGTCTCCACTAACACCAAACCTCTTTCTACGACCTCCACCTTCATCACTCCCCTTACATCCCCCACCAACCCCCCAACCCCCCACACTCATCACCTCCTTGATCATATAATACCAGGAATGATAAAGATGGACTCGACCTAGCTAGAACGGGATGACCACAGATTTGGAAGGAAAGCTAACAACTGTTTTATTTCGATTTAGAAAGAGTTATTTGAAGTGAGACTGTAGCTTATTGTAAAGGAGCATAATAGGGTTTTTCTTTAATATAATAAGCCCTTAGATATTTATTGTGTATAAAATAACTCGGTTCTATAGTAATAGGTCGCATTATTTGTTTTTGGAGTACCCTCATGTACCATGTTCTAGTGTTTTGTTCTTTGGGATCTCTCCTTTTGGGTAACACTAGTTTCAAGTGCCCCCATGTTTTACTCGGGCCCCGTCGGGATATCTCACGAGCATCGAATAACGGACCTCCGGCCAGACGACTTCATCCCCTGAAAGCGATGACTCGAAAAGGTGAAATTCGGTTTTTCCCGCTCGAAAATCGTTCATTAACATGTAACATCAATGACAGCTGTCATTCGAGATGCGGGCTTTGCGATGTCGTTAGTTTCTCCTTCTGCGATAAGCTTCAGGTTAGATTGGCATTGCCCCAATTACATCCCTAAATAGAACATCCTTGCTTTTACCTCAATAAACGTGACCTCTCAGGGGTCAAATGAACAAAAGTTGAAAAGAAGAAAAAGAGGTAAAATATATAGGAATGTTACGAGTTTTTAGAAGGAGAAGGTAAAGGCTTGCATGTTGCGGTTGTTGATTTAGGAGGCTGGTTGTAAGTGGTTTGCTACTGGTTAGTTAACGCTGAGATTCTCCTTCTGGTCCCCTAAGTCTTTCCCGCACAATAGCAACTCCTGATGAAGCCAGCACGACAATTTTTCTTTACGACCTTATACGCTTATTTACACAAGCCTCCTTCGAGATGTTTAAATTAAATAATTATTATTAAATCGATTTTATCCTTTTGATTAAAGGAAGGCCTATCAATCAATTAGGGCATTTGAATGAGATACATCAACACGCCACGGCTTCCAATTAACTTAATAACAATCTTCAGACCATCCGTTTAAATCTCGGGAGCATGTTTACTTTTGGACAACATAAAAGTCAATTTTCTCCGCTAAAGCCGGTCTTTATGCTAAACCTAATGGTTTTTATGTTACACCGGATAATTAAGAAATCGTAAAATTCGAAAACCGGAAATGGCTTCAGACCCCCTCGCATTTACACACGATTGGACCTGTAAAGGTTTAGTGTACGAAAAATGGTCTATTCGCTTAGATCCAGAAGGGGAGATTTGGGGTAATTTATAGGCAAATAATGCGATCGTTATCGTTTATCAAAATCTGACCACTGGTCAGTCCCAGCCGTCTCAACGTTCTTTTAAATCGGACAAACGCATTGTTTTGAATACCAAAATTACAATAAATAAATCGAGACCAAAGTGCAGATCGTGGACCATAAAACATGGTGGCCTTCACCCTGACATTTCCATTAATTTGACACCGATGCACACCTTAAGATGTTCCGGAATGTTAATCGTATTTCATTTTTCTATTTACGATCCTTGCCCATATTCGTTCAAAGAGGATATTTGTTTTATGTCTGTAAAAAAAAAAAAAAAAAAAAAATCATTATTAATTTTCATATCTTTGCATCGACTAAGAACTGTGTATCCTTGATGACTGCAATTATAAGAATATCAACAATAACAGTCAACAGGACGTTGATAATCTGAAAAAGTTCTTAAGTCACTAAGGATTGTCATGAGAGGCTCGTTTCAAAAGCCTTTTCATTAGATAAGAGGTTTTTGGGCCTTTTTCGTTGGTTTAGAGTATTTAAAGCCTCTTTATTTTTATTTTTTAATCCAGGTTGGACCTGGCGAATCCAAGAGATTAAAAAAGACTCCATAAATGCTCTTTTGGTCCAAATTGGTTGCTCTTTACTGGTCCAAAGTGGTACACCAATAATCCAAGGATGAGTCCAAACTGGTTCCTTCTCTTCTTTATGCCCGATTAAGATGAAAGGTCAATTTGACCCTAAGGGGTCTCCTTGACCCCTTCCAAAAGTTCCCAAAGTCGTGGGTTCAATTCAATGGTAATACAACGCTGGCCATTTTGCTTGTCCATTCTTCCAGATCCTAAGCCACTTTGCATGATTGTCGCAGAAGTCTATGATTGTCAGCAATAAAAAAGTGCTGCAAACACACAAAAAATTGTAAGAATCCTTCATCCGTGTTCGATGAATCGAACCTAATTTCTTTTAAATTTGCATATCGATGCCTTATGGTGGTACATTGTACCGAAACCAGATCGGATCAGATAATAATCGGCCTTTCGGCGCACAAAATAAACCAAATGTGAGGATGCCCGCATACTTTTTACTATTGAGACGTTTCACCAAATGAAAATTAAGATTTTTTCAAGTTATTAACGCTTAAAAAACATTTAATGCCTCATATTTTTCGTATTACAAGAATTCAAAGTGCACGTTAAATAATATGATGACAGCGGAATAACTAATTAAGGACTCGAGTCGCCAATGGCGAGTTACGAGCCTTTATATTGTATTCCTTTTATCTTAAGGCCTCTATTCATTTACGGCGCCTCATTTTATTAATATTCACCCTTCTCTCCCACACTCTTTGTCCAATAAACTTGAGACTCGACCACTTGTTCCCTTTTGAACACGTTTTCTTCATTTTCATTATTCACGCGACACAGATATGGTAATTAATCGCATATATCCAGAGATTTCTTATTAAACTCAACTATAAACTTAAAACGCAGTTCAGTTAAATGCACATATTAATTTTAAATTGATTTTAACTCCACACGCACGATTGGACAATATATCGACCATTTCTCGATACAGACAAAAGCTCGATGACTTTTAAAAGAAATTTTCCGATCTAGTTTTAAATTAAAAAGGTTGATAATTATAAGAAAACCGTTCAGGAATGTTTCCGTGACTTGAGACTACTGAAGTTGTCCGGCCATAAAGTGCAGTTAGAGGAGTCATGTGTGCCTTTCATTCATAACTCTGTCAAGAATTAAGTTTATGAAAGGAAGCCTTTTCCCCACCCGGGCTTACCTGTTTCTCGGTGAATCCCTTCTCCAGCGAAAATAGCCTAGAGACGTTTTATAGGAGTCGTAACGAATAGCACTACTGTTGTTCGATAAAATTATTTTAATCGCTCTAACAGGATTTTACGCAATAACATTATTTTACAATGCTCGGATTCGTTTAAAGAGTCCATTTAAAATGCTCGAATGCAAAATTTTAAGTTTTCTTCTTCCAGGAAAACTCAACAAAATTTCCAGGTGGTCTTTAGTATTGCTATATAACTCGGACCGGTTTTACTTTGGTCAACATGATTGAAATACAATTGAAGGCTAATGATTTTCAAATAAAAAAAGCCTTTGAAAATGGAATGATTTAATTAAGATTTAAAAAAGTAGACCTCCTGGATTAACTTATTACGAAAACGGGTTTTTTTCGAATTTAGATTAGTTCAGATTCTTTATTTTATAGGAGTATTTTAAAAAGAAATGCGTATTTCATGGATTTTGTCCAATTCGAAGTCTTTTTCGTTGAATCGTAAAACGTGTGAGGTAAGACCACCGGAGAATTCATCAAGCACAACTCGTCGCCAAAAGAGAAAAACTCGAACTTTCCCGAAATTCGTGGCTCTACTTCTAGGCCTCTCATTAAACACCACCTCCCAACCATCCTCCCCTAACTTCACCACCCTCACCCAGGGGCGGACTGGGACTTAAGGGTGTGGGTGGGTTTTCACTTAAGGGGGCGCCCGTGGATGGGGAGGGAGGGCGCAGAAAATTGCTATTTTCTGGAAAACTTGGGAAATAACTTTTTCAATTCTGAAAATTAGGCATTTATAACAGTTGATTTTGAGGTTTTTGAAAAAAAATTAGGCATCACAAATGTTGATTTTGTGGGGTTTTTTGACGAAAATTAGGCTCTAAAAATGTTGATTTTGAGGTTTTTGACGAAAATTTGGCTTTTTAAATGTTGATTGAGGTTTTTGACGAAAATTTGGGCTTTACAAATGTTGGTTTTGAGGTTTTTGGACCGAATTAGGCTTTAAAAATGTTGATTTTGAGGTTTTTGACGAAAATTAGGCTTCATAAATGTTGATTTAGAGGTTTTTTGACCAAAATAATTGGGCTTCACAAATGTTGGTTATGAGGTTTTTCACGAAGATTTGGCTTTATAAATGTTGATTATGAGGTTTTTTGACGAAAATTAGGCTTATTAAATGTTGATTGAGGTTTTTGACGAAAATTAGGGCTTTAAAAATGTTGGTTTTGAGGTTTTTGGACGAAAATTAGGCTATAAAAATGTTGATTTTGAGGGTTTTGACGAAAATTTGGTTTTTTAAATGTTGATTTTGAGGTTTTTGGACGAAAATTAGGCTCTAAAAATGTCGATTTTGAGGTTTTTCACGATAATTTGGCTTTATTAATGTTGATTTTGAGGCTTTTTGACGAAAATTAGGCTTATTAAATGTTGATTTTGAGATTTTTGGACGAAAATAAGGCTTCATAAATGTTGATTGCGAGGGGTTTTTTTTAACGAAAATTAGGCTTTACTAATGTTGATTTTGAGGTTTTTCACGAATTTTTGGAAATATTTGCCAAAAAAAAAAAAAAAATAAATAAATAAAAAAATAAAATAAAAATAATCCGGGGGGGCGCCGCCTCTGTGTATTCTCGGGGGGAGCGGGTGGGTTCTGTCCACCCGCCCCCTCCGGGCCAGTCCGCCCCTGCCCTCACCACTCTCCTATCACATCTTCTACCCTCTTCGGACATGATGACCTATAATTTTGTGATCCCCAGAACACCCTAATCACGAAATCGCTCTCTGGGCCCGGAGCACGAAGTTCTCGTAGATCCGGCCACCGCAGCTGAAATCGGCGTGAGAAAAAAATGAAATGTTTTTAATTGGATTTATGACGAGTGTAAATATTCGAGGTTTGATAAATGGGTGTGTCAACTGTTTAGGAATGGAATTCGTTTCACCCCTCGATTTAAACAACCCCCTCAGCTCTCAATAGTAAATAATCCCCTATTTAGACTCGATTTGTGACCATTTGACTGGAGGGTTTGTGAATCTTAACAATTGACTGGGGGCGTTGAGGGTTACTGGAGAATGAAAAAAATTGTCCAAAAAGTTATGAAGGTAGATGTCATAGCACAGGAATATCAGAATAGAGAAGGTAGAGACAACGCCAAGTTCAATTCCAGTCTTTACCTCCAGAATCGGGACCGGATGAGCGGTTCGAAAGACCTTTTGAGAGTGCATAACTTCACCCTACAAAGAACGTAAAAGAATCAGCAAAAACTTTGAAAATACTAAGTTTAAGACAATGAGGACATCCATATCTCCTCAACTATAGGTCCTAGCGAAAATATAATAAGAATCTTTTCGATAGCAAATTGCACGAGGTTTAATTTTGAATAAAGCCATTTTGTCTCTAGGATTAGTAGTTCTCAAGTTATGTGCAAAAAACGAAAAAATATTCTGGAATCTGTAGTTGATGATTTTCGATGACACCGCTTGAATATTCTCATTTCTCATTATGGGCTATCTTCATAAATCGAGTTAACGAGTGAAGATTGATGGTAAATTGTGTATGTGTACGTATTCAGTTAAATGAAGGGTGGTGTTTTTTGAATGGGAATGGACGGGTGCTGGCGAAAGACAAACAGAGGTTTAACGTCGGATCATTACCTCCCCCCCCCCCTTAACGGGTCGATCGGGGTCACACGTCCTTCCACCCCCTTCGCCCCTTTTTTACGAGGACGAGACAACCCCTCGGAGGCAGACGCGCGCTTCTCACGCCTCATGGGGGTTCAAGAGCAATCAGTGGATCTTCCCACAATTAGCGTTTTGTGTTCCGTTCCGCTTGATGGCTCAATCAGAATATAAATCCTAGTAACCCGAGTATCGGAATCTGTTAACACAGCGTTTAACATATTGCCAATCCATTGACTTTACCATTTTTTCATCTTAAATTTGATTTATAATCTCATTTCAAAGACACCACGCAGGTGTTTTAGGTCAAGGATATCCTTCTTTGCAAAGATATTGCTTTTTTTTATTTAATACAAAAAAAGGTAGCCAGAAGATGATTTAATAACCGTAATTTTTCAGATCTACATGAACAAATCGGGCTTTAGAAAAAAGATAAAGAAGAATTACGGTCGATCCCTTTGGGCGTTCAAGGTGTGCAATATGGATTAAGTTCTTTTATTTTCTCAATGATTTGTATTTCAAATCGAATCGATCCGAAACTTTAGTTTCTTTCAAATCTAAAATGGATCTTTCTAAAGTGTGGCTTTAACACTAAAGAAACTTAAACCGATATCGAAAATTGGGTGATATTTCACAAAACCTGTTTAAAAAAAAAAAAGACCCCTTTTTTTAAGTCTCACCCTTGCAGAGCAAATCCATCCTATATCGCAAGCACGGGATCAAGGCTCTTCCTTTCGACTAAATCTGAAAGATTTTCCGATAAAATTTCCCAGATTCCGGCTGTTTTGCATGGAAATATCATTTATAGAGGAGGGGCGAAAAAACGTCATTCGCCACACGACGTAACTAATGGTCTACGAATGACAGTCTAGATTTCGAGATCCTCCCCTAAAGCGTAAAATTGGACGATTTCCTTAAAATACAGGGAGATTCAAAGTTCAACTGCTTTTTTGAAGGGCAAATGTCAAAAAGGTGCGGTTAAAAAAGGATGTGACATTAATACTTGAGTAACAAAAGTGGCATTAAATTTTTTTCGCTCCCTATCGATTGGCTTTGGTGGATTTGTACAATATGCTGCGGATCGCCGTTATAATAGAGGAAACGAATCTTCCTCACCCTCCGTCCACCCCTCGTTGTTAAAATGACGAGTAGGGGTGAGGAATCCTATTTTGTCTGTTTAATAGGTTTACAATCGGAAACCGTCTATTGTGAGAGGACTGGAAGCTCAATAACACTCTAATTTTCCCTTCAGAAATCTGCAGCCCCCACACTAAATGCTTCTAAACCGTATACGCTTATTTTACCGATTATTCTTTGATTTCTTTACGACCCGGCCGTTGTGTAAAAACTGGGGTGTCGATAATAGCATTTAATAGACTCCGAACAATTCTTTTATTCAAAACGTAAGCCTCCTATACAACTAGCTACAGAGCGACGCCAACAAAACAAAAATTTATCCACGTCGATCAGGAAATTGTTTAGCCTGACAATATGCTGCAGAATGTTTCTATTTTCTGAAAGAATAAATTACTTTGGACAATCGTACATGAGTTGAGGAAGTCAATGACTGATTATTAATGGAGGAGTTCAGGAAGTAGTTGAGGAAGTTGAGGAAGTCAATGACTGATTATTAATGAAGGAGTTCAGGGAGTAGTAGAAGAAGAAGTTGAGGAAGTCAATGACTGATTATTAATGAAGGAGTTCAGGAAGTAGTTGAAGAAGAAGTTGAGGAAGTCAATGACTGATTTGTAATGTAGGAGTTCAGGAAGTAGTTGAAGAAGAAGTTCAGGAAGTAGTTGAAGAAGAAGTTCAGGAAGTTGAGGAAGTCAATGACTGATTATTAACGAAGGAGTTCAGGAAGTAGTTGAAGAAGAAGTTGAGGAAGTTGAGGAAGTCAATGACTGATTTGTAATGTAGTTCAGGAAGTAGTTGAAGAAGAAGTTGAGGAAGTCAATGACTGATTATTAACGAAGGAGTTCAGGAAGTAGTTGAAGAAGAAGTTGAGGAAGTTAAGGAAGTCAATGACTGATTTGTAATGTAGTTCAGGAAGTAGTTGAAGAAGAAGTTGAGGAAGTTGAGGAAGTCAATGACTGATTATTAACGAAGGAGTTCAGGAAGTAGTTGAAGAATTAGTTGAGGAAGTAGTTGAGGAAGGCAATGACTGATTAATAATGTAGGAGTTCAGGAAGTAGTTGAAGAAGAAGTTGAGGAAGTTGAGGAAGTCAATGACTGATTTGTAATGTAGTTCAGGAAGTAGTTGAAGAAGAAGTTGAGGAAGTCAATGACTGATTATTAACGAAGGAGTTCAGGAAGTAGTTGAAGAAGAAGTTGAGGAAGTTAAGGAAGTCAATGACTGATTTGTAATGTAGTTCAGGAAGTAGTTGAAGAAGAAGTTGAGGAAGTTGAGGAAGTCAATGACTGATTATTAACGAAGGAGTTCAGGAAGTAGTTGAAGAATTAGTTGAGGAAGTAGTTGAGGAAGGCAATGACTGATTAATAATGTAGGAGTTCAGGAAGTATTTGAAGAAGAAGTTGAGGAAGTTGAGGAAGTCAATGACTGATTTGTAATGTAGGAGTTTAGGAAGTAGTTGAAGAAGAAGTTGAGGAAGTCAATGACTGATTTGTAATGTAGGAGTTCAGGGAGTAGTTGAAGAAGAAGTTGAGGAAGTCAATGACTGATTTGTAATGTGGGAGTTTAGGAAGTAGTTGAAGAAGAAGTTGAGGAAGTTGAGGAAGTCAATGACTGTCGACTGATTATTAACGAAGGAGTTCAGGAAGTAGTTGAAGAATTAGTTGAGGACGTTGAGGAAGTCAATGACTGATTTGTAATGTAGGAGTTCAGGAAGTAGTTGAAGAAGAAGTTGAGGAAGTAGTTAAAGTAGTAGTTGAGGAAATAGTTAAGGAAGTAATTGAGGAAGTTGAGGAAGTCAATTACTAATGACTGATGAGTAATGAAGGAGCTGAGGCAGTAGTTAAAAACGTAGTTAAGGAAGTAGGTGGTTGAGTATAAAAAAGTAATAAAGGAGTTGAGGTTTTTGTTGCAAGGTTTTTGAGGGAGGTGTGGAGAAAGGGCATGTTAAGCCTTATGCCAAAACGACCAAGATTTTTGTCCATATTAATTTTTTTACGTTAGCTCAACTGAATTTATTGAGAGAGAAGATGTGGCAATACAAAAGGGGCAAACTTAATTTGCCTTTGGAAGATAATTGGATCGATCTTATTGTTTGAAAGGTTGCGTGGTTGAGAAACCTATTAGTACTGAATATATTAGGAGAGGGTGCGATAAGGAAGGATGGCCATTGAAGAGGGCGATAACAAAACGATAAGAGGGATCCCTTTTGTTAACCTATCAGCTCAATGGTTCCCCTTCCAAAACCTCAGAAGTGGAAATTGACTGAAATTCCCTCAAAAGGATTCCCTTTCTTTGATATCCGAAACTTGGTAATTTTAAACTTTTTATTTTAAAAAAAAGTTTACTCTGTGGCCTCTTTTTATCAAAAATTTTCTCTTTTCCTTATCAAATTCGCCAGGTGCTCTCCCTCCACGGAAAAAGACTCTTTTCATACTTTTGTCATTGTCGCGTTAAGTAATTAGAATGACGTCAAAGTGAAACATGCGGGCTTTTCTTTCTATCTGACGTCAAAAGCGCGGGAGGGTGAAGGTATCCAAAAATCTTTTTTGTTCCTCTCTCAAAGAAAACTTGGATAAAACGAGAACAAAAGAGTTAACATATAAATTCCGAACCTAAAAACTCTGTTGAAAAGCTAATGGTTGACCAACTCCAATAAATTGATGCGACCACATAATGCTATCGTTGACAAGAACATTTAAAAGGCCCCTGTTGCCACTTTAATCCCCGGAACAAATGCTCTCCACATGCCGCTCCGTGACATATACAATTCGAACCGGGCACGAGTATTAATTCGATGATTTGCATTAAGTTACGGTGCATATGACTCCCCTGCTCAACATGTGTTTATCTAAATTGTACCGAGTAGACCGTGTCCGTTTAAAAGCCACTTTGAGGCTCAGCCATTTGATTGACTAATACCCCATCGTCATATGGCACAGAGAACGATACAAATCTAAAAATTATACTTTAAAAAACATATAGATAAATTACAAAGATAAGTTAGGTAATAATTATTTTAAATTTAATAGAGGATTGGTTTACCTTGAAACGAAGGACATCGAATATAAAATATTTTATCAGCGATTCGTGGCCCTGTTATTGACATTCCCGAAAGGGCACAGTTTTCAAATTTCCCTTTGGTGGCATCACAGCAGGGTCGGGCCCACCGAGAGGTCGGAAAATTCCCGAAGGGTTCCAATTTTGATCTTTTTTTTTGGACACGATGGAAGATTTTTATTAGATTAGACAGTTAATTGGGCCCTTTTTAGCTTGATTTTTGATCCTTTTTTTACTTTAGGTGCCCTTTTAACTAGATAATATTCCTTTCGACAAATAGGGCCCAATTAGTTAGTTAGTTAACAATTAGTTTGGTTCTGATCTTTTTTGGACACTAGGGCCTTTTAAATATGTAGTTGCTATTCCTTTACACTAGGGCCCTTTTTTTTTCTTCATTTTTGAATATTATTGGACACTCGGGGCCCTTTAAACTAGAATTTGTTCTTTTACCATAAAAAGGGCCCTTTCATAGCTTGACTTTTTATCCTTTTTGGTCACTACGAGCCCCCTTAACAAGATTTTGTTGTTTTGTGCCAGTTAATTGGACCTTTTTAGCTTGATTTTTGCTCCTTTTTGGAGCCTGGTCCCCTTCCAACTAGATAATATTCCTTTCGTCAAATAGGGCCCTTTTAGCGAGTAATTACTAATTAGTTTGGTTCCGATCTTTTTTGGACACTAGGGCCTTTTAAATAGTTGCTATTCCTTTACACTAGAGCCCTTTTTAGAATGATTTTTGACCATTTTTGGACACTAGGGGCCTTTAAACTAGAATTTGTTCTTTTACCATAAAAAGGGCCCTTTATTAGCTTGACTTTTTATCCTTTTTGGTCACTAGGAGCCCTATTAACTAGATTTTGTTGTTTTGTGCCATTTAATTGGACCCCTTTTAGCTTGATTTTTTTTTTTTTTCAAATCCTTTTTGGACCCCAGGGGCCCTTTTAACTAGATAATCATTTCGACAAATATGGCCCTTTTAGCGAGTAATTACTAATTATGAAGTTTGGTTCTGATCTTCTTTGGACACTAGGCCCCTTTTAAATAGTTGCTATTATTTTACACTAGGGCCCTTTTTAGCATGATTTTTGACCATTTTTGGACCCTAGGGGCCCTTTAAACTAGACTTTGTTCCTTTACCATAAAAAGGGCCCTTTATTAGCTTTACTTTTTATCCTTTTTAGTCACTAGGAGCCCTCTTAACTAGATTTTGTTATTTTTTGCCAGTTAATTGGACAATTTTTAGCTTGATTTTTGATTCTTTTTGGACCCTAGGGGCCCTTTTAACTAGATAAGTTTTTTTTCTACAAATAGGGCCCTTTTGGCGAGTTTTTAGCTTGGTTTTGATCTTTTTTTTGTGCATGAGGGGTCCTTTTTTCTTAATTTTATTATTTCATTATGAAAAGGGCTCTTGGTAGCTTAGGTGTTGATCCTTTTTGGACACTAGGGGCCCTTGTAATTAGACTTCACTCCTTTAATAGGAAAAGGGCCCTTTTATGCTTGACTTTTGATCCTTTTTGGTGACTTGGGAGCCCTCCTAACTCTTTTTAGGGCTCTTTTTGGCTTGATTTTTGTCCCTTTTTTGACACTATGGGCCCTTTTAACGTGATAATATTCCTCTGCTACAAATAGGGCCTCGTTTAGCTTGATTTTTCATCGTTTTTGGACACTAGGGGCCCTTTTAAATGGATTTTGTTCTTTGGTGACAAAAAAAAGCCTTGTTGGTTTAGATTTCGATCTTTTTTGGACAGTATGGACCCTTTTAACTATTCCTTTGCAACAAATAGGGCTCTTTTTAGTAGGCCTGTAAATTTGACCTATCCGACCCTGCATCACAGGATTTTGGTTTTGGCATTTTAAACGTCCTATGTGGTACAATCTGTTTATCTTTTTAAATATCCTTTTCTCCCCTCTTTTTGTTTATCAATGGTAAAACGCGCGTCATGTGTCCAACCAATTAACTCTCCCACCCTATTTAATTCCTGCATAACTACCCCATTCTGTTAATTGTTGAATCATTGTTTTAAGTGGCCACTTGCAGATGACACGTCGGCTTATCAGATCCATGCCCCTCTTTTTTTGAAAGTTTCCATAAAATTCAAAGGTTTTCATCAAATAAAACTAGACATTTTTAGAGGATTTTTTTATTATTAAATCATTTATACACAAAACCTTATTAGACTTTGTATTCGCTGAGAGCTCCGTATTGGTCGATTTTGATCAAATAAGACTCTAGCCCTTCCATCGCTACCACGACGTTTAGGCTGTCGTCAGCTTTGTCGACTCTTTTATGAATGTCGATTCCGATGCAAAACTTAGCCCCGTAACTTTTCAAACAGAAAGTTTAATATTTCAAACTTAATAATTAGTTACCGTATTCCTTGGAAAACAAAGATAGGACATGTCTTGATGTAGGAAATTCGAACTTTGTTGCTTTTTATGAGGTAGAAGCCTCGGTCGAATCTCATCGGTGTCAAAATCTCAGACATCAAATGAACATCATGATTTATTTTTTCGTACTGATATATGTTATGATCGGCGACTAAAGATGAAATAAATAAAAAATTGAATTTTAGATGAGGCAGCTTACTGTCATAGGTGATTTCAAAGTCTTCTCTGTAGTCGAAATTTTCGAAAGGTGTCACTTCGGCCAAATTGGATATTTTGGCGTTGAATTGGGTTTCCTCTCCGGTCATGAAGTCATAATAGATCGTAATCCTTACTGTTTTCAAATTTTTAAAAAAATTATTTCTTCAAGAGATCATTTACCGTCTGCGTTTGGTTTGGAAGCGTCTGTGAAGTCGACCCAGCATTTATACATCGGCGGTAAACATTCGACTTTTGAGACTTTAGGTTCTGCATTAGCGCTCTGTAAACCTAAGAAGGTAACCAAAATCGACAAAGGTAAAAGCAACATCTAAAAAAATGGGTATTTTAACAAAATTATAAATTTAGTTTTTGAAAATCACCGTTTTGATGTTCCGTACGTACTTAGGCAAACTAGAATCCGATAATTTTAGGGGGAAAACTGTGTTTGCACAGATGGCACTAATTTTGCTGTCAGTAAATATTTTGATATCCTCCTCACCTTAATTGTAATTTAAATTGGAATCTATTTTACTGATTTATGCCACAGATAAAATATCAATTCAAATAGAATATTCTGAAGGACAAAAAAAACTAGAACTTTTCGATCATCGATGCTTTACGGAGTATAGAGACCTATCCCCAACCTCCAAGTACATTCCCCATCACCGCCCCTACCATCCAAACTTCACATCTCATTGCCAACCACATCTCCCAGTTTTCTTCACCTTCCCACATCTCTCATCAACTCTGACCAGGTCCTACTCTCTCAAGATTTCCTCCACTCAGTCTAAAATCTCACTCTCCCCATTTCCCCACATGCCCCACCACCTCACTTCCCCCACTCTCCCCACCGCCCCCACTCTCCTAACCACCCCCACTCGCCCCATCTCCCCCATTCGCCCCACCTCCCCCATTCGCCCCACCTCACAACTCGCCCCACCACCACACTTCCCCCACTCTCTTAACCTTCCCCGCTCTCTCCACTTCTCGCAATCTGCCCACATCCCCCACTCTCCCCACCTCCCTCACTCTCCCGATCTCCCCCACTCACCCCACCTCCCCCACTCGCCCCACCATCCCCACTCGCCTCACCTCCCCCACCCTCCTCACCTCCCCCACCCTCCTCACCTCCCCCACCCTCCTCACCTTCCCCACCCTCCTCACCTCTCCCACCCTCCTCACCTCTCCCACCCTCCTCACCTCCCCCACGCGCCCCACTTCCCCCACTAACCCCACCACCCCAACTCGCCCCGCCGCGCCGCCACACTTCCCTTACTCTCTTAACCTCCCCCGCTCTCTCCACCTCTCCCAATCTGTCCCACATCTCCCACTCTCCCCACCTCCCTCACTAGCCCCATCTCCCACTCGCACCACCTCCCCCCACTCGCCTCACCTCCCCACTCGCCCCACCTCCTCCACTACCCCACCTCCCCAACTAGCCCCACTTCCCCCACTCGCCGCCACCTCCCCACTCGCACCACCTCCCCCACTCGCCTCACCTCCCCCACTCGCCCCGCCTCCCCCACTCTCTTAACCTCCTCTCCCCCCGCTCTCTCCACCTCCCACAATCTGCCCATATCCCCCACTCTCCCCACCTCCCTCACTCGCCCCACCACCCTCACTCACCTCCACTTGCCCAACTCATTCCCAGCTCTCCCCCTCTACATACCCCATACCCATACCTACACACATACCTAACTTTCGTTTTGAGAAATTGAATGAGTTTGACACAACAAAGGGGGTATGTGAACGCAGAAGTCAATCTCCCTCCCTCAAAATAGCCCATTCGTATTCTAACTTAAAATTCTTTTCCTCCTCGTTAGGGGGGATGGATTCGCTAAAACGTTTCACGTGAATTAGCCTTTTTTTCTGCAAACTTGGCAAACAGGAATTAGAATAAAAAGTTCTTGTAGGGATTAGGAGTAGTTCTTGTAACTCCGACTTTCTTATAAATTCAGAAATAACAATTACCCCTCCCCACCACCACCTCAATCCTCTCACATCCTAAAAAGTATTTTTAACCGTTTTCCTGAGCAAGCCAACTTTTGGTGGAGAGGGGGGCGGAAGGGGAGTTTACTATGCTAAACAGCCCTAAGTGGATTTTAACACTTGAGTACACACAATTAACAGAATTAATTTCTAGTCTCATCTTGACTGTCACTATTGAATTTCATTTTTTATAAAAATGAAGTTCTTACTTGTATTTTCTGCTTTTCTTTTTATTCAGGCACAAGGATATTCTATAAGTACCTTATTAATATTTTGTAAACCCAATCATAATTTTTGTTAATTAGACGAGCGTCATAAAAGAGAAGTGGATTATGATGATTACGGTGAGAATGATATGAAGGCTGATGAATTCAATAGGAAAGTCGATGACAAAACGGAAGAGGTTTTATCTTCCGAAGAAGACGACTACGATGACGAAGCTTGGAGGAAAAAAGGTTCACGAGAAGAACTTCTCAAAGACGTCAATTCCCTCGAACGTGAAGTCGGACACGACCGCGAAGGAACTTTCAGCCTTCCAAAACTTAAAAATCCCATTCATTACGAAACGGTAGGACCTTTCATAAAAAAATAATTTATTTTCATGTAATTTAGATCGGAGATCAACTCCTTAAAAAATACGAATCATGGATTTATGGTATAAGCGAAAGAGTAACCAACGGTCCCGATCCAGATTCCATCCAACTATCGGGTATTACCATCGATGGAATAACCAAAAGACGTAAGCAGTTATTTCAGTATTTAGACGAAATGGTTGTCCAGTAATTTTCAGAATAAGACACGTGAATTATCAACCTGTGGCCAAATTCATCCCAGTTACAGAAGAAGGTGGCTTCAAACAGCTTCCTGAAGAAGCCATAACAGTGAACTGTACTTTTTTAGGCTTTTTTTTTTTTGAGCATTTCTAATATTTTCATGTTTAGGGCTAACAGGGCACGTTTCGTGTGGTTCTACCCATGCGATGGGTGGCGTCTACGTCTGTATAAAGCCACTTGATATTCACATTCGGGTCCGAAATACTGCTGTAGATGCTGGTAAGAAAGGTCTTTAAAATTAGAGAGAAAATACATTCCTCAATTTTAGGCGCTGTTTCGAGAGATTTGATGTGTTTACAACTTTATCTCCCTTCATGGAACTATGGATACGAGTTCTGCTATTCAGGAGACACTACGGTCACAGTCAGTGATAAAAGCGAAAACGATTTTTTTAGAAAGATGAGACTTTTCATTTTCAACGGAGGTACTTTCAGCAGTTGGAAACACAAATTTTTCAAGCCATCGAATTAAATTGGAAACAAAAATAATGCTCTAATAAAAATTTAACAAATGGAATTTTTCTTATGATCTTTCTAAACCGGTGCTGCACATCGAGCACCATTTCCACTGGTGATGAATGGAAAGAATGAAAGTGCATCAAAAGTTGGTTTTTTCTTAAGTGGCTACAGCCTGCAATGCTGCTGCTGTCTCGCTATCCTGGCTCCCTAACTACTTAATGCCAAAATGCAATTTGTAATTCGAAATTCAATACCTAATTGATAGGAAAAAGACAATAGTCTTTTTGGGAAAAAAGAATGACCGCTTTGAAAATTAAGGCAACTTTTTATTTCGATATAACGGACATTATTCGACAAATATAATCTTCCTGATGTCCTCCCTGTGTTCAGGGGGGCAATTCGATAAAGAAGCTTCTTCATCGTTCAAATCCACGATTGTATCGATATGCTGTTTGTCGTTAAAATACCGAACTGTGTCGAAGCTGCAGAGATACTTGTTGGGATCCTGTTTGTTCCACGATGTAGTCTCAGGGGTAGAGACGCAGACGATTTTTCCAAAAATGCTTCTTGAGGTTAACGTCTCGATACATACGATGGAAAAGAACATCGCTAAAACAAAAATTTTTTAAACAAAAATTCTGAATAAAAGAAAAACCTTCATTAGATCGGTCAATCCTTTTTCGAATTTTAAGAAAACCGTAGGATCGTGTACAAACGGTTGCTCCTTCGAAGTAAAATTTACTTTGAGTATTACTTGAAATGAGTTCTTCCAAGCACTCCTTCTTCCATCCATGCTCAACTAAAAATAAATAGACCAACGAGTAACTTTACTGGGGATAGTTACTTACGATTATTTATGTAAAATGAATCCGATCTTTGATCACCCATGAAGTACTTAACTTCCATATCTCCCATATTAACCGGTTCTCTAGAGTTAAGCTTGACCTGTACTGTTTATCAAAAAGTAATCATATTTTTAATAATTAAAGTTTTAATTTACTTGAATAAGTGGCTCCCAACCTCAAATTGTATTGTGTGTTATCTATCGATGCGAATTGAAATTTGTTGGATTTCGATGAAATGAAATTGGCTTGAATTTCCTCGTTAACATCCTAAAAAAAATGTCATCTGCAAAATGCTGTTTATGAGGTTTATGATACCCGAGCAATAGATTCGTTGAACATTAGTCGGTCGTTGGCGACTTTTTCGAAGATCATCGGAGTTCCTTTGACGGCAAGAAGTTCTTTTTCGTCAGAAGGGAAAGAAGCTTTGAAGTTGACAACTTCAGGTTCGTTGACGAGCAAATTCGGATCGGGTTCTTCGAATATATTATCGTCGTCGAATCCGTTGAAAAATCTCTTCGCCAAATCGAAACTCACTTCGTCCAAATCCCCGCCGTCTTCTTTCTCCCATTTTTCGGGCTCCGCTTCCGGCTTTTCGGTCTCCGGCTCCGGCTTAGGAGGTTCCGTCGTCGTCTTCATCCTTTGCCTCACTTTGTTCCTCCTTGCATCTAATCAACTTGAGTTTTTAATAGAAAAGCTACTTTCTTCATAATACTTCTCCTCTGTCCTCTCCTTCTACGAGCGCATTCTCCCGATATGATGCAAGCAACCAACAAAACTACCAGTAACCATTGTATCCTCATGGTTCTTTCTGAAAAATCTCTATTATTACATAAACCTGGTGTTCATCATACCTTCGCAAAACCTGGAACTATCTCAGACCGGTCCTGATTGTTTGAAAGTTCGATTGTTTACACAGTTGGAGTTCATTATCTAATTTATTGACAATGGCTAAGACAATCCATCTGTTAATCAAAATTTCATTGCAAATACTAAGATATAAACAATCTCAATTAGCTCATCACTTCATAACCATGTCCTTTTTCCCATCAAAAACCGTCTGTAGCAAAAGATGGATAAAACTTAGCAAAATAGGCATCAACATCAAATTCTAAAACCATCAATGGCCTTGTCTCACAAGGCATACAATATCTTCAGAAAGGATTTTAGAAAAATTTAGTTATGAGGCTAATTAGGCATACAACGAATTCATAGCAGCATCCAAAATGCGAGGACCTATCGTCCTCTAGTAGAGCAATATTCACCAACTTTGGTGAATTAAAAATTAAAGAGACTTTGTAATATTGCAAAGCACAAAAGGGAAAATAAGATGATAGATTTAAAACTGTAGTGTCTTTATTAAAAATTATAGCAAATTTCAAGGAGTGATTTCATTGAAAGCCAAAGGTATCCAAGCACCGTTCTTCCATTCGACCGGAGTGTAGCGGGCAGGGTCGCGTTCCGTTCCCAGCATCAAAAACTGGCTGGTTCCCTTCATATGCTATAAAAGAACCATTAATTAGAGACTTAGCAATACTATAAGTCACCTCTCCGTCATATTTGAAGCACCATCTCCCTCCGAAACCTCCGCTCGCTTTACCCCCAGTGACAGCCTCGACGCAAAACCTCATCGAATCTTTACCGTTCAATCTTTGAATGACGTTTATCGGAAAAGCCCTAATGCCTGGATCGTCGAATCCAGAATTGATGATTTCTTTCCTTGCCGGTTTTGGATTATAGTCGTCCACTAAACTCAAAATTTAAGTTTCCATCAAAATAAGTTCATCTTACATTTTATTATTTCCTGCATGATCATAAATCTTCCTTCGGTTTTTTTGGCAGCATGGTTCCAAGTACCATTTATGAACAATTCGACGTAAAGCTCTCTGAAGTCGAGTCGAGGTGTTGTACTTAAGCAAACTGTCGACAATAATATATAAACGATTAAAAAAAGTAATTTTATACCAGTTTTTTGAACATCGTCACGATTTTTTTCACATCTCAAACAACTAAGGCATGTCTTGTTCCCTTGAGTGTCTTTAGCGTCGCAGTTGGAATCGAAAATTTTGAAATCCCTTCCGCTATACTGACGTGCTACCGTTTTCCAATGTTCGGCTTGTTCATTTTCAATATTGCTCGTCCTCTGCGCTTTTCCGATGACGCAGAAACCGAATAAAAAGGCAAAAAACAAAATTTTCATCCTCAAACCAAAATGATCGGAGAACTCTCAGAAAACTAAGCAATCCAGACATTCATAAACAAAAAGCAAACATAGCTGTTTCAACATGTTAATTAGATAAATGCTAATATTATTTTTAAAACGTGAACTTTCCAACCATGAAGGCAACGGTTCCCGTTCTGGCTGACGATCACTTAAGATACTGTGCGTGTATGTCACCATGGTCGATTTGACATTACACGTGCATCCCCACGTGCGTGGACAGGTGCCGGATTCAGGTGTCTCAGAACAACCCTTTCGGAATTGTCGCCATAGTTTTGAACCATTTTATGTCCTTACGGGAGGTACTCCGAAAATACCTGCTTTTAATGTAATGCCCGCAAATATTCGACATGCCGGCCGGACGGCGTGACAGACCTTTTTATGTCCGATAAAGTTCAAAGGTCAGATTGACCCTACGGGGTCTCCTTGACCCTTCCCAGAAACCCGGGTTCGAGGGTAAAAAAAAAACTGCTGAGTTTACATGTTTTTATTATAATCATATAATCCGAGTCCCCTAGTAGGTACCCTTGCTGTGTTTACAATTGCCCGTCCTTACATAAAGTCTTCAATAAAGGAAAACGTACATGATTTTTAAAAACAATTATTTTTAATTGATTTGCTTATATTCGAGTATTTAAACATGATTTACTACTCGAAAGTCAATAAAATTAATAAGATAAATCTAGACATAGGAAGCTATGTATCAAAGGATTTCTCTTTATTTGAACCGTTTGCATTACCCTCATCGCTACAAACGAATGGCTTCGCGGAGAAAATTTAGTTCGGCAGGAAATCCGATGAATAAAAATCAAAATGACTCCAGAAAGGATTTTTTTTTTCTGTCTGTTTGGATGGTAAAACGGTCTCTGAGACAAAACGTCGAGTTTCCTTCCAACAGTTCGGAGGCAAACACAAGTTTGGAACTTTGTTCCCCCTTTTGTAAATATTTTGTACCTAATTAAGCCGGTGCTCCGGTTCCCATCCAAGTTCAAAGAGAACCTAATCAACTCCACAACAACTCACTATTTCAAAACCCCCCCAAGTCCCTTTTGACAATCTTGATCAATTTCAACGCTTTTCAATATTTTATTTAACAATTCAGTTATTATCCTGAATGTACATCGGAATCCAATTATCGTACGTTCCTCCGTTGAAAACGAAAGTTCTCATCTTTCTATGATTTTTATTACGAATTCGATCCTGGGCGTAAATGGCATCAGGATTATCCCGATAGACGCCATAGCAGAATTCATAACCGTATTTCCAAACAGGCAAATAGACTTGCAAACACAATTTATCCCAGTGGGTCATTGCTGGAAAAAAAATTAAAATAAATAAATAAAATTAAAAAAAATCTGCTAATAAGAAACGATTTTTTACCTGGGCCCAAATCTCCAAGAACTCTCATGGTGGCGTCTAACGATTTTATGCATAAATAAGTTCCTCTATAAGCCCTAGTTTGCTGGCAGACTGTACTTCCTTGTATATCTAACAAAGATATTAATTTTAAAACAAAATATGTCAAAAAGTACAGTTAAGGGTCAAATATTCGTTTGGATTATATATTCCGTCATTATCCATTGGGTAATATCGCCCATATTCATACTCATGGCCGGTCCTCAAAACCACTAAAAAAGATTTATTGAAAAAATAAATTGGGAGTAAAAATATTACAAGTTTCTCTTCGGCCTTTGAAGCTGGCTGTTTCGAAAATGAGATTTCTTGCTTCCGATCTTACGATTGGATCAATTTCTCTTATCCAGGAATATTTTTTTAAGATTTCGTGGCCAATCTGGAATATTTATGATTGTAATGACTCAAAATTGAAACTTACACTGCCTGAGATTATGTGAGTTTTGATTTTTGGCAAAGAAAAACCAGGTAGCATAATGTTGGCATCTTTTTCTTTTGAGCTGACATCTTTGTTTGTTGAGTTGCCATCTTTTCTTTTCCCGTTGACTTCTTTTTCGAGTGAGTTGATGTCTTGGATGAGTTCTTCTCTGCTCGATTTCTTCCTCCAGGCTTCATCATCGTAGTCCTCCTCAGACGAAGACTTCACCTCGTCGGTCTCTGTGTTGTTTTTACGGCCAAACTCTTCAGCTTTGAGGACATCCTCGCCATAATCGTCGTAGTCGATCTCGTTCCCAGCTAAACAATTTTATTTCACTAATCGATACTTCAACTCACATTTCCTATGACGGCCTTTCTTCTGTCCACAAATCGCTGTAGCGATCAAAAAAGCAAAAATTACTACCCTCATCTTACTACAGAATCATCGATCCTGCATGCCTCTTGCAAAATTTAAAAAATCGATTCTATTTGCACAAGTGCACCTAATGAGTTGCCAATTAACAGCCATGTATAATATAGGGATTTAAACTTAAAAAAATTAAATTTTTTATTCAAATAAAGACATTTTTTCAAAGGTTTGTCATTGGTGGGACGACATCGATATTTTCGCCGTAGTCATCGTATTTAGGAGACGTATCCGATGAAGCTGAAAATTGCAATTTTTTTAAAAATATTTTTAAAGTCTCGACTTACATTTCTTATGCTTTTTTCGGCCGTTGGGCAAGCTGAGAATATGTCTGGCGCTTATGAAACCGATAAGAAGGAATATTAAGAAAAGGACCCTCATGGCGTGAAATGTTTCGAAAAACAAAATTTCAAAGCCTTTATATTCATTCATATTTGCACAGTTGAACAATAGGGTTTAATTAACTTATACAAGTACTAATTAATTTGAAAAATATATATTGAAGAACCTTTTTTTGTTATTTTGGATCACTTTAAGCATCACTTTTCTTGATTTTAGCTTCAGTGAGGATTATTCCTGGATGCTTCAGGGGAGCCTTTAGGATGTTTAGGTCTCTCATAATGGATCAAGAAGATATAGCAAATTCTAAGTTCTGATGTCTTGGAAAAAATTTAAATTGTTCTTCATTTTTGCATCGATGCAACATCTTCCTAATTTTAATTAGATTAAGAGTTGAAAACAACTAATTATTGAGTTTGCACAAGTGTGCTCTTGTTGACAGAAAATTTTTAATTTTGTGAATAGGTCCGTAGTCGTCATTAGTTTCTCAAAATGAGAATAACGCTTCCTTTGACTTTGTTGACGCTATGTCTCCTAGCAATAGGAGACGCAGCGATTGTATTGGATTTCAAAAAGAAAACACGCAAAAGCACATTTAGCCTTTTGCTCACCAATAACCTCTGGACCAACTTTTTCAGGTCGTTCAAAATCGTCGAGAAATACTCGAAAGAGTACCAAAGCAATCATAAGCAACAAGAAACGGACAGAATCACCATTATTAGACCACAGTTGATCAATGATCCTAAAACAGGTATTCAAGTTCAATTTTTTTTTCTTTTTTAATTTTATGTTTTAGTCAAGCTTGAGGGTGTCATCACTCATACAATGGACAAACCTATGAAATTGAATATTACTGTACAATATGGAGAAGAGAAACACATATTTGCTTTGAATGGTAAATTGATGGTTTCAAATGTTGATTTAAAAAATGTTTTTAGTTGGAACGACGACGTCGGAGTGTTACGAATTCGCTGAGCCTATGGGAAAGACTTGCTTCAGGTCGAACGACTATCGAATCTATTCCGACCACGGGGCTAAGCTCGTCCATCAATGCGTTCTCGCTTTTTGGCCCAAATTCAGGTCCGGAGGGAGGTTTTGCTACAAAATGTACAGGACGAATAAAAAGATATCGTTGAACTACAACAATATTATCGTGAGCGCAGCCGGGACGGACGAGCAGGCCGTCTACTTGCCTGTCATCGAAAGAGATAGCGGATGGAAGGTTTTGAAATTTAACGAAAACGACGACGCTCAATAAAAAAGATTTATTTTTATTAAACAACATGAATACGATTACTTTCATTTTTTTAACCTCCATGAACCCTAAAATTATTCTTTTTGGCTTAACAGCTAAAGCCAACACCAAAAATAGTGAAGTTAACTGACCCAAGATCCCCTTTTCTGATGGCAAAAAAAAACTGACCCAAGACTTGTTTTGTCATAGCTCATAGAAAGTGGAATAAAAAAAGATCCAAAAAACATCCAAGTTCATACATATTTGTGCTTGAACCAAATGTGAAGACCTGGTTTCACTTTCACGAAGTTCTAGTCCAACATTTATTTAATGAAAGAGCGGATGGACCTATTTCAAGCCAAAATTTTCATCTTTTGTGAGCGTGAAAATTTGCACTTTTTGTGGACTGGAAAGTACTCAATTTTCTTTCAAATTTTTGACCCCCACGATGGGGGGTTCTATCTCTAATTTGCAAAAACTGTCAAATTTTCGCAACTGTTCAAACAAAATATGTAGATAAAGCGGCGAGATTGGCACGATTCATTAACATTTATGCGACATAAATCGAAGGTAAGAGCAGAATTTGGATTAATACCTTTAGTATTTGAATGATACTTTGATTTCATAACTTAAAAGGGTCAAAGTTCTGCTTTGGTTTTTCTTGACAAAACTCAAGATTATAATTTAAATCGAAATCGTTTAGATGATGAACTACCTTCTAATATTGCTATGTTTTGCTGGTACTCTTGCCTGGGATACAAACGATTATATCAGATTTAGGAATGCAAAATGCAAAGGGCATTCGTGTTCTTTATTTTTGAAAATTTCACCAGGTTCTTCTTCATGGTATCCAAGTAAATTCGTTTTATGCTTTATTTATGCTATTTGCTTGACTTTCATTTTAAAATAGTTTTTATAAACGTTACTTTGGGACATTCGATGAGACCCCATGAAGGGATCGTCGAAATTTATGATACGATCAACGGCAAACCAGATCCCTATCCCAAAAACCATGTCGCTGGAAACAGTAAGAATTATTTTAATACTCTACTAGAATTATTCTTTTTCTTATTATTATTTATTTATTTATTTTTAGTATTGTCTTTAAAAGATAACAGGCGAAAAACTCTTGGTTGTTATTTGGGCGATTGTCAGATTACGGTTTGCACCTCTCGAGGATATTCTGAAGTTTTTGTATCTCACGATACCAAAGAAGTTCACGTCATCTGGACACCTATGATCTCGTTTGGAGAATTAAAGTCTTTTTAAGATACCTTCAATATTTATTTAATTTTTCATTATTATTATTTTTTTTTTTAGGATGGGGCCAATGCTGAAGTTTTCTTATACGATGACAAATGGAGTAAGTGGTCCTCTCAAATTGGACTCAAGAGTTGATTTTTGGGGTGTTTGTGATGAACCTGGGGACCCATACACAGGAAGGGAAGTTTATATTTCAGTAACTTCCGAAAACTACAAGCAATAAAAATATAGTACGAAAACTATAAATATATGATTTTAAAATGGAGCCTTTGTATGACCCGCAGAAGCCAAAATAAGAAGATAAAAAGTGAGAATCGAACACAGATTGACGAAGTCTCTCAAATGGCATCCCTCTCTGCATTTATTTTGGTGGGCATACGCCACTGTTTTTTTCCTGACCATTCATAAGAGCGGAAAGGGTGTTCACCGACCCACAACCTCGTTCATTCAAATCGTGTTTTTTTTTTTCCTCGGACGGACCCCCATTAATTTATAAAGAGAACAAAGTCCTCATCGCCGTAGGGTGTCCGACTAGAGCCCTCTCGAACGGGGGTGGCCGCAATTCCGGTCAAAGGGTTCTCACCGTTTATTTTTATTTATGACAGAGTGGCCTTTTAAAAGTTTTAATTGTCGCAAACAATAAAAGCGATGACTTCCTGACCGCGCGTGCCCTTGACCCAAAATATTTCACACGCAACAAAGAATTTTTTGTTTTGTTGACTCTCTTTTAAAAAGGTAGTTTGTGCCCTTTTTTCACTAAATAGTATATTAAAAGAGATTTTATAAATGAGATAATAAGGTTTGAGTGGGTTTGAGAGGATTCCCCGTTCAAAGAGACAAACGTTAGGAAGACTAATTATCAAAGTACAAAGTGGAAGATGAGATCTGTCCCGGTAATTGATCAAAGTACTCTGTCTGAGGCAGTTGATGGTTCCTATCTGTTACTAATCTCGAGGGAGGCAACACCCACGAAACGGGGGCGGCAAATCGCTTCGTGAAAAAAAATTACAATCCTCCAACATCAAGGGGAGGACCTTTTTTTCTCTGGTAAGTAAATAAAGTTGATTCGGCAATCTAAGGAAGAACCCTTTCTAAAGCTGTGTTTGCCCAAAGCCCATTTGCATCCACTGGTTTACGTCCCTCAGTTGTACAAACGTTTGCGTAGGATTAGGTCACATTAGCTAACTAAACTTAGGGACATGGAAAAAAAAAATCGATCACAGACCATAAAAACGAATCTCCCAATTCAGAATTTCAACATAAAGGAACAAATAAAAACATTCATTTTTGTGTTATTCTATAAAAATATAAAAAATCACAAATAACAAAAAGTTGCGCTCAAAGTTTAGTGAGTCCAAAAAAAGCTTTTTTTTGAGACTCTTTCAATTTTGAAAGGAGGGCGGTCCACTTGGCTTTCGACATCACTCATAGCACTCGCGAATACCGCAATCAACACGCATAGCACAAGAACGTTAAAACACCTAAAAAATATAAAGAAATGATATTACGTAGCATTTTTATGAAATTTTCATACCTCATCTTCGACTTTTATCTTCAACTGAGACTCGAAAAACAATAAATCTCAATTTATACACACTGGAGATCCTATAATCGTAATTAGTTTATTTTTCAGTCACGTATTCAACAAAACGCACGTTTATGTAACGAAAATAATAAAAAAGTATTGTTTAAAAAAATTTCAATTTAATTGGTAAAAATTTCATGAGGCATATGAGGATGCGGTTTTAGGGCTAGTGACAATAAATATAATTTTTCTGGATAGTTTTAGACGAATTAGCTTGATTAAAATGTTCAAACTGGTGATGACCGAAAACGTTCCCATCCTTCCATAACGATGATTCTCATCGGGTGTCCTTTAATAAACCTAAACGTCCGGCACACTTCGTAGATGCATCATCCGCTTTTTTGTCTCTTTTTCCCCGACTAACGCCTGGTTTTGTGGGAAAGGGGAGGCTCCCGTTTATCTGTGGCGATCTTCGGATCCCGAAATTGGCCGAAGGGGAGATCAACCATCAAGATTACTCCATTAACAGTCCTCTTGTTGTGATTGCGTTTAACGATTTTTGACGGTTTCCACTTACTGTCTGTTTAAAGAGGGATTTTAAGCATCAATATTCAAAAATTATAATTTTCCTAAAGATTTTAACAAAGAGGTATGGAAGAGAAACCCTATAACTAGAAATTTCTCAAAAATTCGCTCTACTACCTCCCCAGAAACATAAAATACACCTCCACAAGCAGGGGCGGACTGGGACCTTAGGGTGTGGGTGGGTTTTCAGTTAAGGGGGCGCTCGGATGTGGGGGGGGGGGCAAAAATTTTAACAGAAAATTGGCTTTTAGAAAAATATATTCAGCAAAAACAGAGGTTCCTAAACTTTTTCACAGTGCGCCCCCATTTTAAACAAATTAAATCCTTCCCCCCCCCCACAAAGTTTTGAATGCTAACTTTGAGGTTTTTGGATGAAATTTGGGTTTTAAAATGTTGATTTTGAGGTTTTTGACGAATTTTTGGGGATATTTGCACAAAAAAAAAAAAAAAAAAAAAAGCTTTTTTTTCCCCCGGGGATAGCTTACGCCCCCCAGTTTGGGAGCCACTGAGCAAAAATAACGCTAAAAAAACTGACCCGGGGGGGCTGGTGGGTTCTGTCCACCCCCCCCCCCCCCACCGGGCCAGTCCGCCCCTGTCCACAAGTTTCCAACTACCCAACTAGCCTATTGCTAATTTCCTACATCACAACGCGCGGTAGTGAGACTACCCCTTAATACTGGCGCGGAAATGGGACTTTCGATAACACGCGCGGTAGCGGGCACTCCCCCTCCCCCCACCCTCCATCTCTTCCCCCAACCTCCCCAACATCCTCCAACCTTCCACTACCTCCCCCCACTCTCCAGAAGTCTCCAAAAACAACAACTACTTTCTCCCCACATTACCCACCCACCACCACCAAACCTCCTAAACCTGAGGCAAATGCTTCAAAACTGCGTTTTCAAGCCGGAAATGAATGTTTTGACAAAAAAAAAAGAACATCCTTTCCGTTGAATAAAAGTTGTGGGCGTGTATTTATATGAGTGATCTCGAAAAGATGCATAAGCCATCGGGTACCTGAAAATGACGCGTGCCATCTGCCCGACTTTGACATATGACTGATCACTTACTGATGAATACATTGTAAAGTTGCGTCACTGTCGTCATGGGAAGATGCCTCCGAACTGGTAAACAGATTCAAATCCGAAAGGAGAACACTCGAAAATATTTTTATGAATATTTCGTTTACTTCACTTTCAACGTCAATTCACGGTAAGTGGCTTACCACAGACAGAACTCATTTTCCAATTAAAGTAATTGAGGGTAGAACACATTCCTCGTTTACAGGGTGGACAAGTAAAAAAAGAAATTAAACCTCCTTTAAAGTCGGAGTTTCAGAAGGGCTAATTAGGCTATTAATCAAGACTCACGTGTCTTGTTTACAACTTTTGGCTATAGAAGCGCCTTGACCATTTTCTGATTATTTTAAATAACAACTATTGTGAACCTAATTGTTATTTATTCATAGGTACTTGAAAAAAATTAAAAGATTTATATTGCTCGAAAGGTATATTAAAGGGAGGAGTCTTTAAATTGGACTTAAGTGATATTGAATTAGTATTGTGTTAGGGTGTGTCTGAGTCATATCTCAACATGAACTTTAGTAGACCCTAAAACATTTTACAACTCTTAGTTAAATATTCCTTATTTTAAAAGAAATTATTGTTGAAATTTTACACCTTTAAAGGCTTATTCTGGTACTTGTGGAAGAGGAACTTTCTCAAAAAGTTTTTTTTTTTTTTTTTTTTTTTTTTTTTTTTTATACATACCTGTTTATTTACTGGGATGCTGGCACGTTTCTAGACATCTGCCATCTAGGAGCTACAGAAGACTTGGCATATCGTAGATGTCACTCAAATATTGCTGGATGTTTGAATTGTTTCTTCTTTATTTCATTAATGAATCGGGTTTCTGGGATGAATAATAAATTTTTATTTTAGGAGAGGGTTGAAAAATGGTCCAGAAGGGGTGAGAGGGGATGATTGGGTGATTGTTGTATGATGTTTACCTACAACCCCTATCCACACGAAGCCCCTCCGCTTCATTCTCGCCTTTCTGTCAGTTAATTGAGGGTTAGGGAGGGATCAGACTGCAGAGAAAAACCGTTATCGATAACTTGTACTACACCCCCACGTTTTCAAGTTTGAGGACACTTTGATTATTTTAATTTTATGCTTTAGGTACAGATGTGTTATATCTTGAGAGTTTTTTAGGGCGAACCTTTTTGTTGAGGACACGTGTTTGGGGTAGAAAAAAGGCGTGGAAGCAGGTAAGCGAGTGCGCGTGCTACCGAAATGTTTCCCCTCGTCCAAACAGACACCCTCGAGGAGATAAACGTTTTAAAGAGGGGTCGCGCGGGGGTACGTTAAGGGGGGGACTATTAAACATATTTGATTTACTGTCTTTTTCATCAGAAGCGACCTTCCCTCCACCCTAATACTCTTCCCTCAATATGTCCCTATACAAATCCTCTCACGATTGTCAACGTATGTTCACCATTAAAAACACGGGGGTTAATCCGATACTTGAAAAATGACTGGGCAATTTTACACGTTTCTGTATACAAAGAACGAATATTCAATCAATGGATATTTTCAAATATCATCCAATTTATCTCATTAACGAAAATAGATTAAAGCCTGGAAAAGTGTTCCAGATAATGTTTTTGGTAAACAGAGGGATAATGTACTCCCTGTATGTTATTTTGGTTCACACTATACATATTAAAACGTTCCCGAAAAACATGGAAAGATAATAGTTTTGGTTGAAATACCACACCTTTTCATCCAGATTTTGATCCTTTTTGAGAAAAAAAATTAAAATAAATACTCTTTATAGCCAATTTTTGAGCCTTTTTTGACTAGAAAAGACCCTTCTCAGCCAGATTTTGATAATAAATCTCCTTTTCAGCCAATTTTTGACCCTTTTTGACTAGAAAAGACCCTTTTCTGCCACATTATGACAATTTTTTGACAAAAAAAATACACTTTCCAGCCAGATTTTGATCCTTTTTGACAAAAAAATGATCCTTTTCAGACAGATTTTGAATCTTTTGTTGCAAGAAAAGATCTTTTTCAGACAGTTTTTGAGCCTTTTTGGTATTTTGACTACAAAAAAATCCTTTCTTGCCATTTTTTGACCAGAAAAGACCCTTTTCAGCCAAATTTAGTTTTTTTTTTTTTTTTTTTTTTTGACAAAAAACACTCTTTTCAAATAGATAATAATTGATTGGGCCAAGTCGTCAAAACTCAGTGTTACCTCTGGTGTCCCTCAGGGTTCCATACTGGGGCCTTTATTATTTAATCTTTTTATCAACTATTTTAACATCTTCAATACTCGAAGGTGATACATTTCTGTACGCCGATGATGTGACTGCCATAGTAAATGCCAAAAGCGCTAGTGAGCTCCAGGGCAAACTATCTACTAGCTATCTTACGCTCACTTGAATTATGGGCTCAATCAAATGGGCTCAAAATAAAGTATAAACCTTAAAAAAACGACTCTAATGAAGTTAAGTAGCTTTTGGACACCTATCCTTATATTCTAAATCCCTCAGCCATAGACTGGGCCAATACCACGCGTTTGCTTGGCAAACATCTTCTGGGACGATAAGAGGTGTAATTTTTTATATAATTTTTTTTTTATATTACGAATTTTTTTTTTTTTTTTTTTTTTTTTTTTTTTTTTTTTTTTTTTTTTTTTTGACGTTTGTAAGTTACTATGTGGCCAATAATAAAGTATTCTATTCTAATTTTGAGTCTTTCTCGACCACCCTTTTCAGCCAGATTCTAAACTTTTTTTTTTTTTTTTTTTTTTTTTTTTTTTGACAAGGAAAGACCTTGTCACCTCATTTTGAGTGCTAATTTCTTGCCAGTTATTTATCTTGTAGAAACATAGTGAAATATGCCTGGACTTGATAAGTTTGCGGACTTTTTTATGCAATACCCTTTGCAACAAATACAGGGTTGGTTGGAGGTTAGGGGAATGTGGATGAGGGAGGAGGAGGTTTGGGGAGGTGGGTTGATAGTCGAGGTGCTCCATTCTGGGTCCTTTTAGCTGATTTCAGTACGAAAGAGGAGGCTCCCAGGGTAAAGAATATTTTTTATTAGGTAGTTATGTCAGCACTGTTCTCGTTTAATATGAAAAAGAGCTGAAATTTAAAAGGCGTTAAAAGCATATGGAGCTTTTCGTTGTAAAAAAGGATGTTGAAGTGGCATTTAAGGATTCGGGGGTTGGGAGTCATACGGTCGGAGTAGCACATTGAAGCCGGTCGACCCCCACGGACGGACCGCCCGCGGATTCAGACTTTGCCACCCGAGGTGAACCCCCAGAAAGACCAATACCAGATTAGTATCTAAACTCTCTTGAGCCTCGCTAAAAACGTTTGTTGTCCTGTTTATACATGCCTTTCTCACGACACTTGACCAACTTGGATTAAGGAGCAAAAGACTCTTATCTGTTCACCCACGCGACAAAAAATACAAAAAAACCAAAAGAATTCCTGTGGGAAATATTATATTTCAATCCCTCGCTAGGTCTGAAATCTATTAATCAAAACCGACCAATATTTTAACAAAATACTCCTACAAGTCCTTGAAGATTTAGCAATTCATGGTCCAAAGGCATTGCTATTTTCCACCATTTTCCAATTTAAAATACTGAAGGAAACTACCCCAGCAAAAACAACTTTGAACTCAGCACCCCATAAAACAAATCAATGTTTAAGATTATTTGAAGAAAAAAAATCCTCTTGTCCCCAAAAATTCGTGAAAAACCTCAAAATCAACATTTTTAAAGCCTAATTTTCGTCAAAAAAAAAACCTCAAAATCAACATTTATAAAGCCCAATTTTCGTGAAAAACCTCAAAATCAACATTTTGTAAAGCCCAATTTTGGTCAAAAAAACCTCGAAATCAACATTTAAAAAGTCAAATTTTGGTCAAAAACCTCAAAATCAACATTTTTAAAGCCTAATTTTTGTCCAAAAACCTCAAAATTAACTTTAAATTGACAATGTTTTGTCAAAACCTCCAAATCATGGTTATAAGACCAAATTTTTTTGTCAAAAAATCTCAAAATCAACGTTTTAGGTGCTAATTCTTTTGTCAAATACTCAAAATCAACATTTTAAAACCCAAATTTCCTTCAAAAACCTCAAAGTTGACATTAAAAGCTTAAGGGGAGGGGGGGGGGAGGTTTTAATTTGTTTAAAAGGGGGGCGCACTGTGAAAAAGTTTGGGAACCTCTGTTTTTGCTGAATATATTTTTCGAAGAGCCAATTTTCTGTCAAAATTACTTACACATAAAATTCCATGGGAGAAGCACACAAGCCAAAAGTTTAAAAATTCGCCCAGAATATGGTTTATGTCCAAAAAATGTTAGAAATCAATCAAAAAATTAAACCCAACAAAGTCTCCCAAGTACTTCAAAACAAACTAAAACCCAACAGAATCCAGCAAAATGTTCAATTTTGTGGGATTCTAATTTGATGAGTTTTTACTGGACTTTGACATGGTTTTAAAACAAGATTCCCGAGAGTTAACTTTTCCATTCGAGTTTTGCAAGTAAAAATTAAATTAGCTAACCACTAAATAAATAACTGAATACAGTTACGTTGTATTCTGTCGTAAGTTCTCTAGGAGTGCTCGGAGGCGCCGGAAATGACACCGGAAAGCCCGCATACGACACAAATTTACCTTCTACGGTTTTGCAGATAAAGCGGATTACACCTGTAGATTAACTAGAAAAATATTATTTTCAAGTTTTTCTTTTAAAAAGTGTTAATTTTTGGCTTAAGGGGATGAAATGGTGCCAAATAAAATTTTCGACGTTAAACTAACGATTATAAACCGCCCGCATAATAGAGTTCGAATGACATAGAAAAGAAGGGAAAAGAAGGATCGACAAGGGGTGGAAAGTTAAACGCGAATTAAAGGGAACGCACGTCTGAAAGATTGGGAGGGTCCTGAAAGGAATTCAATTGGCTCAATTGACAGTCTTTTCCTCTTCGTTGGACTTAATTGACGTAACTTTTTTTCCATGGTGGCAACTCAAGGGTACCACTCTTGAAAAATGACGTTTT
This sequence comes from Orius laevigatus, assembly GCA_018703685.1. NCBI lineage: Eukaryota > Metazoa > Arthropoda > Insecta > Hemiptera > Anthocoridae > Orius > Orius laevigatus. The sequence continues at coordinate 53,234 of JAGWEN010000077.1, forward strand.
TTCATTATCTTCAGTTTCAGCATGAATTTAACGAATATTGGTGGCTAATTGCAACTCATATGGCCCAATGGAGAAATGATCGTTTTCTGGGCAGGGGCGGACTGGCCCGGGGGGGGGGGGGGTGGACAGAACCCACCCGCTCCCCACCGTGAATACATAGAGGCCCCCCCCCCCCCCGGGTCAGTTTTTTATCGCTATTTTTGCTCAGTGGCTCCCAAACTGGGGGGCGTAAGCTATCCCCAGGTGGGGGGGGGGATGCTCAAGTTTTTTTTTTTTGTGTGCAAATATCCCCAAAAATTCGTCAAAAACCTCAAAATCAACGTTTAAAAAGCCTAATTTCGGTTAAAAAAAAACCTCGAAATCAACATTTAAAAAGCCAAATTTTCGTCAAAAACCTCAAAATAAACATTTTTGAAGCCTAATTTAGGTCAAAAAACCTCGAAATCAACATTTATAAATTATGGTGCCTAATTTTCGTCCAAAAACCTCAAAATCAACACTTTTAAAGCCTAATTTTGGTTAAAAAAACCTCGAAATCAACATTTTTGAAGCCTAATTTTTGTCCAAAAACCTCGACATCAACATTTAAAAAGCCAAATTTTCGTCAAAAACCTCAAAATCAACATTTTTAAAGCCTAATTTTGGTCAAAAAGCCTCGAAATGAAAATTTATGAAGCCAAATTTTCGTCGAAAAACCTCAAAATCAACATTTAAAAAGCAAAATTTTCGTCAAAAACCTCAAAATCAACTTTAAATTGACAATTTTTTGTCAAAAACCTCAAAATCATGATTATAAGAGCAAATATTTTTGTCAAAAAATCTCAAAATCAACGTTTTAAGTGCAATTTCTTTTGTCAAAAACCTCAAAATCAACATTTTAAAACCCAAATTTCATCCAAAAACCTCAAAGTTAACATTCAAAACTTTGGGGGGGGGGGGCAAAGGATTTAATTTGTTAAAAGGGGGGCGCATTGTGAAAAAGTTTGGGAACCTCTGTTTTCACCTAATATATTTTTCTAAAAGCCAATTTTCTGTTAATACTTTTTGCCCCCCCCCCCCCTCCGGGCGCCCCCTTAATTGAAAACCCACCCACACCCTAAGGTCCCAGTCCGCCCCTTTTTCTGGGTCAAGCTCATCCCCAAATGATCATTGTCCAATTCAATTTCTTTGAGTGAGAATAATTTTCATCTACGATGATTGTACTGTAAAGACATCAAATTGTGAAAATTGAGGTAAAAATTCACCCTCCCTATATGTATTATACTTATGAGATAAACATTTTCCATTGAATTTCCGTTTTCCGTCGATGATTTCGAAGAAGGCGGAGCTTGGTGTCGAACGAAGCCCTTGCTTTCGGGGCCGGAAGGGCTTCCGGAGAAGGGATGAGGATCGGCGGTGGAAGGGACCCGGCCGTAGGAAGAGTGAGGGTTGGCTCTTTCACACAAATAATCGCCACCTTCTTCTCCCCGCCCCTCTGACACACCCAATACAACGCCGGAGTGGGGAGGAGTGTAAAAAGAAGGACCCAGAATTTCCGTCCTTGGACAACCCCTAAACTTCAGTCCCTCCTCGAACGCCGAGTGAAACGCTCCGGACGTGGATATTCACCCAAGTGTCCTGTTTCGACGTTCAAAAACGAACTTTTTTTTTCACCCACTTTTCTGGATATGGTCGTAATACTGTAAGTACCTAAGGCCCTTCTATAATATTCTTTAATTTTTATTTCCTATACTTAACACCTCTCTTTATTACAGTGACACCTACATATTAAGAGATAAAAACCTCATTAAATATTTAACTACCTTTTTGACTATTTTATACACCTACCGACAAAACTATTAAATTTTATGTTTTACATAAGTATTTATTAGGTAGATTTTTTTTAATTTAATCAGTTATATGTAATAGGTAGGTATTCAATTTTCAGTCCATTAATATCTGGTATCCAATAAAGAGAGGACGGTAGGTGGGTATAGCCTTTCAATTTATTGGTTTTGCTCTTTATCAGATCGAGCGTTAAAGTCACTAGGATGTAGAATGAAAATTTGTATTTTTCGGTTTGATAATTTATATTTTCTGCTTTTTAAAGAGAATTTAAGTGACGTATTTTATGATTATTGCATTTAATGGGTGCATTATGGTGAGGTTGGTCAAGTTTACATGATTGCTGCTGATTGATGAAGATCTTTAAAAATTTTAATATTTTGAGAACATGCAGGTTATTGAGAGAGCCAATATTCAAAAATCCTAAAAACTATAGATACCTATTCAGCATTCTTTGTAGACCTGCAACTAAAATCAGATTGTTTTGCAACCAACGGGGAAATCCTGGAGAATCAGGGAAATGTCAGGGATTTCAGTGGGAAATTTCAAATTTTGGTTTTGTCTCAAAATTTGTTTTAGTTGAGTTTTTGATTTTAGAATTTTTCTAGGTAGGTATGTACATACCTAGTGTAATGAGATTTTTTATACCTATACAATTGTACGATTTTTCGTTTTTTGACTTAAAAATGGGACTCTGACAAAAAATTGGGGTTTTGGGCCAATAAATAGGACCGAAATATGGGAAAAACAAGTAGTATGTACATATTCAATTTTGCCCCCCCCCCCCATTTATCTCAAATTTTCAATTCCTGGTGCCAAATTTGGAATCAGCGTTTTTCACGTTAGAAATGGTAGATTTTAGCCATTCATGATACCTAACCACAAAGCCCAAACATTATAAAAAGGTGCTCCTTTTTTGATGTTTCAGGCTAAATATCCCCCCAAGTAAAAACTAAGGCAATTTTTTCTTTCTAACCTTAAAGGTCTTTACATGAAGACGTTTTTACAGAAAACTGGAAATCTCTGGCGTTTGATTTGTAGTTTTGGCAAGGAAAAATTCATGTTTTGTAAAAAACAATTTTTGTCGTTGTTTATGGCCATAAAAAAGCTTTTTTGCTTATCATGAGTAGTTACCAACTATCATTTCTAGAGTAAAAAACCCTGATTCCAAATCTGCCACCGAAAATTTAAAATTATTTGGGAAACTTGAGATATTGACGTTTTTATGTGAAAAACGTGTTTTTATTGAAAATCTTTAAAAAAATCATAACTCCAAACGGGGTTTTACTCAGTTTAGTAGTATGTCATTTAACCCAATTTAATGAAAACTATTTTTCTCCAAAGAAAATTCCACACTAAAAAGTCCTATAAATTGGTTTTCTTTCACAGGTAGAAAATGGATTTTTTATGACTAAAATTTTGGGAAAAATCAGGGAATTTCAATAAATTAGTTTTTCTATGTTTTGGTTTGCTCACAAAAATCGCTCAAGATAGCAAAAACTCTTCTCTGAGATCACTTTCTTCTTTCTTCATCAGTTTGCTAATTTCCATTTGAGCCGAAAATTTAATCGCTTTTCTTTCTGAATAATTTGATTTCGCGTGGGCCATTGTTTTTACGAAACGTTCATAACAAAACTCGAAAACCATAAACGATCGGCACGCGTCCAGTTTTCACTTATCAGCTAAATGGGAAGCGTATACGCGAGAAAGAAACGAACAATTATCCAAAAGTTAGTAAACGTGACCCGTCCGACCAACAAAATCCGGAGAGAAAACGTTTTTACGAGAAAACAAAACGAGCCATTAAAAATTTATCGCTTCCTGATCGGGAAACTTTGATTTATAAACGAAAAGGTCGATTTCGATGAAATGAAGAAGAATCCTTCGAATGCCTTTTGACGAAAATGATGACGGATCAACTAAAAGACGATAAATTATGAAGGGATTCGAACGATCTCATGAATAAGACGAGGATTATAGAATGAGTTGTGAATCGGCGTGAGCTACCGTTAGTACTGGGCGTGCCTCTTCTGTCGAACTCTTATAATTATTAATTGTGCGTTGAAGATAAGCTCGTTCATCGTCTATAGTTTGACAACTGTTATTTCGGTGGTCCCCCCTCACCCTTTCCTGTTATTAAAGAGGATCTCGTGTGTGTATTAACTTATCAAAAGTACAGACCTCACAGGAGGCGCCGATAGGTTTTACAACGGAAAGGGGGAGCTTTTAAAAAATCTCTAGCGATTAGTTTTATTCGGATATGTGGATGAGAATCTTAAGTGGTGAGCGATCCTTTTCAGACCCAAGTGTTTATTATGGTTCGCCTTCTTTCCTCATATTAGTTTTACGAGTACAACCCGTCCTTTTTGAAAATTTTAATTATACCATTTTTTTTTCGAATCGAAACGAAAACTAATTTTTTCTTGCCTTCAAATTGAGGGTTTCGATATGAAAAAAAAATTGCCCATAAAACTTCTTCGATTTTTGTAACATTGGATAACATCATCGTCATGCCCCTTCTTAAGATCTTCAGAACGGAGCCATTTTGCTGATCTTTTTAGATTAACCAATGGAACTCAGGATTGTAGGTATCAAAAGACATCCAAAAATTTGTCCAAATCTGTCGATTACATCCCACCGAAAAACCTGTCAAGGAAACTGCAGAAAATGAGATTTTTTCAAAATCTTTGAGCGATCTAGGACCTGTTTGAACCCCTTATAAACATATTCTGATATTGATAGTCGCATTAATCGAATGGTGGGAAGATAAATGTTGACATGGGAGGAAAGAGGAAATGAAACAAGTTTTCGTCAAAAAAATTAAGACTTAAAGAAAGCTTTTGGCAGATAATAACAGGCTCTTTCGCTACGTTATAAATGGACCGGTTCTTTTTTTCTAAAACTCCCAATATCCCACAACCTAACAATTAAAAACCGAACGATATCTCAGATTCTTGACTCCCCAATCTGAAGATGTCGAAAGGAACGGTACGCCGCAGGTGATAAGGACATAACAGGTGATGAAAGTTTCGAAAGGTGTCGTAGGTTGAATGCCAGGTGTGAGATATGGCCAAAATGATTCTTAATTTCTTTGTTTTTTTCAGAAACGACTCGGATACGTCAGGCATGACAGGATACCCAAGGATCTCAAGACACCAAGAATGGGATATTAACGATTCAAACGTTCCTAGGGTAAGGTTCCTTGTCTTCATTTCATTATCAGTACGCCTACTATGTTTATAAAACTCGTGACACTATTTTCCTTATTTAACACACACTCTTATCAAAATTACGTGATGTTTTGTCAGAAAAACGTTTAAATCATCAAGATTTTTCTTATCAGTCACACACCTCCAATTTAACACATCAAATTTGAGCTTTTTTCCTTATCTGGAAAGCGAATGTATCAAAATCATAAAACCCGCATTTAAATATCTTACGATTTTTTTTTTACTAAGCATAGATCTTAGTACGGAAATTAGATTTGATCAATATTCTCATTTCCGGAAAAAAATTTGAGAACAATTACAGGGGGTTGAGGCAATAAGCGGTACCTTTATTGAGGTGCGATTTGGTGAAATGCTTCAAATGGGTAGAATTTTGACCAGTGACTTTTAGTGCCTATAGTAGCCTCCAAGGCTCTCAACGGAACCCCAGAATTCAAAATACAAAAACACTTTTATCGAATCTAACGTGTGGATTATGATGCAATATTAGGAAAACAGTTGATAACCGCACTAAATGAAGAAAAAGCTGCGAATTTTCACTAGGTATTCAATAGACAATAGGCTGAGCCTTCTTCAAGAGTACAATACTGTTATTAGATTTCGCTTGAATTTGCTCCATTTCTGCTCCAAAATGGCATTTTTTTACTTCGAATTTCAGCGTTCGCTGCTAGATTTTAGTCAAAAGAATTATTTTTTAAATCATAATTTTGACCTTATTCTACGCGATATTTGAAGCCCACTGTCAACAGCTATCAAAGAAACTGTGCCTTTCTATGCTCACTAAAAATGGATTAGGACAAAGAATGATAGTTCATCTTACCACTCACTTCCTAAGTATGACTCCTGGATTGGGGGCGATTGTGTCCTGCTGGGATGACATTTAGGAACTCTGGCCTGCCCTTCACTTAATACCTACTGGACTCTTCGTCGAATGCAAGGCTCAATATTAATACTCAATAAGGGTCAGTAGCCTGGGTCTGTCTTCCAGCGTTGTAATTTCGAGTAGGGACACTCGACAACTATTCTGCTAGCGTCATTGTCTTTTGGTGTATCCTCCGGAATCTGAAGACATTCTTACTGGGCGATGATAAATACGAATAACCGTAACTTCCATATCCGAGAAGGTTAGCGATGATTAGTTACCTCAAACTGGCATAACAGCAGGGTCGGATTTTCAATGAAAAACAAGTTTTTGGGCTCTTCTTAAAATTTTGAGACTTTTCTTCTCAACCACAATAGGTCTAGCTGGCAAAGAAGGTTTTCCATTGCCTTCAAACTCTATTTATGTTTTCGAGACGAAAATAATTCCACTCTAGTCGTTTGTTGATTGATAGTTTGTAACGATCGCGACGCCTGCGTGGGTGGATTTTAAGTCCCCCACCAATAAAGACCCGTTACATTTGCAAATCAAATAGTTCGAAAGCCCATTGTTATCTTTCACCCAATTAAACAAAATTATAATGTCGAAAGATCTGACCGTTTCGATTAATTGAAAAACGATCTTTGATTTTATACAAATGCCCTATCCGAGTTGTAATTTATAACTTTATTGTTGTACTTTTCGTCCCGGAATTAATGTTTTCTTAAGACTGGGTTAAAGGCAAAGCTGTTCGCATACTTTACTCAACAGATGCCGCTGACTTTCACACTTATTTTATTGTAGTTCACGGTTCAGCCCCTTGGTTGAAAATTTTGTATATCGAAGTGGCAGGCCTATAACTTGGGATTTATAAAACAATTCAACGATTTTTCCCGCCAAAAAGATACTCCACAAAAAACATTGAATTTCATTAGGTTCGTTACTTGTTTCTTTTATTTATTTATTTCTTTAGCGGATTTCCGTATTTTCTCTCTCTCTCTCTCTCTCTCGGCCGGTACGAGTGGTTTCGGAAAGCTGAGTTCGGGGCTAATGACGTCATATCCCTTCCTCACCCCCTGTTTTACCGCTCTTTATCACCATTTTTTCTAATTTGCATACCGACGACGGCGACATTAATTAGAGTTAATTAATAAATTTTCAGTACATATTATACATATTCTTGAATGTTTTTTCACAAGGAATCTAATGGTGACATCCATATACCGATTAGATGCAATTAGAAAATCGAAATAATTTGATTGAAATAACCACGTGGAACGGCTGTCGCTCTATGATTAATGACTTTGTTATTCTATTCTATTTTTAGAAATTTAGTTTTCAACCGGCTCCATCATTTTTATAAAACGGGTTTTTATTCCCTCTTTACCCTCGGCCAACTCCGCAAGGGTGGCCCTAAATAATTTGCATATCATTTATAATTTCCCTAAAAATTTTAGTTTCCCTAATTTTCTCTAAAAAAAAGTTTAGAAGGTACGACAAATTATTGTACACTATTTTCTACGTCTTTTTAAAACTAGCCCAACTGTGTCTACCCTTTTTCAATCAGACGTAATTAAAACATCGAAATCACTGATTTTGTGTCAACTTATTCCGCTGTCAGTCCGTAAATTAATTGCTCCGTTTATCGCGTCTATTTTTAGAATTCCTTTGTCCACCTTTTCCACCCAATCTCACTGTCGGATAAGAAGTTTCCCATACAAATATTTACGGAAACCATCTCGGTTTGCTGCGGTTTTATTAAAATGGCGAACAACCAGCGTGCTCCTAAACATATTTCGCCAGGAGAAAAAATAGAATAGGTAATCTTATTCTCCGATTTGCTCCCAAACTTATGAACCGATTTTCAATTTTTTGGTCTCGTTTTTTCTAATATTTTTTGAAGATACTCCCAATGGAGTCAAATTTGATTTTTTTTAATTTATACAATAAAAATCAAAAATCTGGAAAATTATTTTTTTGGAGCACATTAGTAGTTCGGCATTTAAAAATCAACGAAATTAAAAAAAAATGTTAAAAAATTTTGAGTAGAACCGGAGATATTCGCAGAATACTAAAAGCGGGTTTCCGTTGGCCGTTCCAATGAACGCCATTCTCATTTTCTCTCGCCTACGTCAATGTTGTAGGTAATCTTATTCTCCGATTTGCTCCCGAACTTATGAACCGATTTTCGATTTTTTGGTCTCGTTTTTTCTAATATTTTTTGAAGATACTCCCAATGGAGTCAAATTTGATTTTTTTTAATTTATACAATAAAAATCAAAAATCTGGAAAATTATTTTTTTGGAGCACATTAGTAGTTTGGCATTTAGAAATCAACGAAATTTAAAAAAAGTATTGGTCCTGGAGCTTGCCCAGAGACACGAACTTTCTCAAAGGTCTACAGATTTCGGGGGATCCATAAATTTCACCCAAACACATTACAATTATTATTTAATTAGTTAATTAATTAATTTATGGAAATTTTTTTTTTTCAGTCATAACTTTAATTTGGTGACAATTTTAAGAAAATGGGACTAATTTCACTTAAACACATTATAATTACCTAATTAGTTAATTAATTAATTACTTAATTTTTGAAAAAAAAAAATTTTTTTTTGCAATCATAACTTGAATTTGGTGATACTTTTATGAAAATGGGAAAATTAAGTTAATTAGTCATAATTACCTAATTACATAATTAATTACCTAATTAGTTAATGAAATTTAATCGGGATCTCGTGAAGATTATTTGGTTAAAATTTGGTGAAGATCGGACCGGTAGAAAGCCCGTAGCACATTTTTGCAAACTTTAGACAGACATATCTCCGCCATTTTGTCGAATTTCAAAAATCGCTCTCGTCACTTTCAAGATAACCACGAAAGGAAGATTGTGTGAAAATTTCGTGAAAATCGGATGAAAATTGTGGCCGTGAAGTGTTCCGGAAAAAAGGCGACGGACGGCCGGCACCACAGACAAAGTCATGTCCGATAAAGATCAAAAGTCAGTTTGACCCTAGGGGGTCTGGAAGACCCTTCCCCAAAAACCCGAATCCGACGGTATTACAATAACTTCTCTTTGAGAAAGTTAAAAAATTTTGAGTAGAACCGGAGATATTCGCAGAATACAAACCGAGTTTCCGGCGGCCGTTCCCAACGAACGCCATTCTCATTTTCTCTCGCCTACGACAATGTTATAATCGATTTTTTTTCCCTTAATTGTAGGTATGTAACATTAGCGGTATGCAAATTTAATTGATTTTCGGTCCATCGAAATCGAAAAAATCAATCGTTTTAAGATTGGTACCAAATAATAGCCGTTAAAAATACAAGAAAAACGTTATACGACAGTAAATACGAATATGTATTAGCAATAAATAATTAGAGGTAAATTTGATTGCAATTATCGGTATGCAAATGAGGGAGGACGTGGCGGGAGAAAAGAGCGAGAAGGGCGGCCGTAAATATTAGAAAGAAGGGAAGCTGCTTTTAAAATAAATCGGACCGTGAGGAGGGAAATAAAAGAGGCACGATTGGCAAAAGAATGTCTAAAAATAGACGGGATAAAGGAAGTCATTAATCATAAGTGACAGCCGAAAATGTTTTTTTTAAATCAATGATTTCGATGATTTAATTATATTTAATAAAAAAACCGATGACACCATTGGCTTAATCTCAAAAAAACGTAAAAAATGGTGTATAATTGATCATAATTAAATCATTTTTAGGGAAATTGATAATTATGTACATATATGGAAATAAAATAGAGCGTAGGGCGACGGGTTTCGACTTTCGGGCCAGCCCGGACGGTATAGAGACGGGGGGTTGGGGAGGATTGAAGGGGGACGTTGAAATTCTACAATTCAATTTTATAAGAGTTTCATGTTTTTCTTCGAAGCTTAGTACTGATAGTAATCACCTGTCAGCGCCACCCGCCAGTAGAAAAAATAAACCATGGTTTTCTCCGATTTTCTCCCGAACCAGTGAACCGATTTTTGATTTGTTGGTCTCGTTTGTTTTTATATGTTCTAAGGATACCTCCTATGCCGTCCGATTTGATTTTTTTTAATTTAAACAAGAAATAAAAAAAATTTCTTGACAAATATTTTTTTGGAGCACATAGGGAGTTCGGCATTTCATTAAATTGAATTTTAAAAAAAAAATTATTAAAAAATTTTGAGTAGAACCGGAGATAATCGGAGAATACTGAAACCGGGGCCTTTAGTACACTCTTAATAACAACATGGGTGGTTGCCTTCGGGGTCGATTACAAATCATTTCATTTAATTATAGATATTGCGATGAATTTTAACTTTTGGATTGAAGCTTCAGGACTTAGTGAAGTTATTGAAGAAACCACCCTCACCAATTGAAAGCAATTGAGGCTGTTGGTAGGGGGGCGGCTGGCTTTGATCCTTTTCCTTTATAATTGATGGAAGGATAAAAAAAGAGAACCTTTTATTAGTTAATTAGTGTGTGATATTAAAAAGACACTTTTTTAAGGTTGTGGAGTATAACAGATTTGAAGAATGGGCGGACGGTCATTGTCGATTGGTGTATCCTCCGGAATCTGAAGAAGGGAAGCGACATTCTTCTGGTTGGGCGATGAGGAATACGAATAACCATAACGTCCATATACTTAAGAAGTCGTGCCTGGGCGTCCTCGTGTGTTCGCGGCGATGTATCTTACCGAACGGCGACTCGGTCCATCTGCGGCCGGCGATCTGCGACAAAGCGAGGAAGAAGCAGCAAGGGAAGCCGTGCCCGAATCGCCTCTGCAACGGGCGGCTCGAGATCCTTCCTTGCAGGGGACACTGCGGTTATCCTGTCACCCATTTCTGGAGACATACGGAGCACGCAATCTTCTTCCAGGCGAAGGGCGTCCACGATCACCTGAGGCCCGAAGCGAAGTCGACTTCAGAAGCGAGGCGGTCGCTAGGAGCAGGGAGACGAGTCAGAGGATTGGCTGTCATGCTCTCCAAAGAAACTTCCCTTAGCAATAAAGTAAGTCTGCTTTTCTCATCTTCCAAAAAAAAAAAAGGGAACTTCACTTTCACTTCTCGGGTGGTCTACCATAAATCAAATTAGGAAGCAACATATGATTAAGTGATTTATGGCAGTTTCTTTAGGTCAAGCAATCCGGTCTCAATTGGTCAAAGGTGTCCAATCTTGCGTTTTCAGCCCCAAATGAAGAAATTTTTCCCAGGGCCACCGTGAAAGTGCCCTTTTAAAATTGGCCGATGGGCATTAAGAAAGTAAAAAATTGAAATGTTAAAGCTTTCTGATTGATTTTCGATTAATTATGGATGCACTTGTCATATGAATTCGAAATTTTCGCATATCATTAGAAAATCGATGGCGGAAGGCACGAAAATGCGGGCTTGATAGAAAAGAAAGCGCAGTTTCTCGGATTTTCGGGGGAGGAGGTCCGAAAGTAACGACTGTCCGAAAATCGGATGACAGCCCTCTAATTTCAAGGGGGGCCGGATCGGCTAAAACGAAGACATGCCTGACCTTTAAGAGCCAATCATATAAACAAGAAAAGTTCACCCTCTCCCCGTCGTGTATGCCACTTTTCTTGTCTTGCTTATTACAAAACGCATCTACACGGTCTGAATCGAACCAGATTCTTGTGTCGTGGCCTAGGAAATAAAATATCGTCCGCCCGGGTAATGAGTCCGCTACCAAGGCGGTAAAGGAAATCATGACTTATGTAATTTCTTTCCACGCCTCGCACTTTATTTACTACAAAACGAGTTCTTTATCGTAAAATTATGCTCAAATAAATTTCAGAAAAAATTTTTTTTTTTATATCTACATTGCTTTTTTAAGTCTCCTTAAATAATTATCCTCGAGAATCGATCAAAACCTGCGGGGTGTTAACCTCTGATCTGAAATTTGTAACCTCTTTTAACCTCAAAGTTCTTTAAAGGTTAGGAATAATAGGTTATGGTTGTAGTTTTGCTATTGTATAGAAAATTTCACATTGCTCTCCTGATAAAATTGTTGAAATACAAAATTGCAATTTTTTAATTTTTTTCCCATAGTTATTGTCTCTTCGGGATGTCAAAAGGCCTTCATGTGAAATAGAAACAGCAATTCAGCGCCAAATTATGCCTCCTCCTATATTACAGGATAAAGGTAAAATAATCAATTTTATGTTCAACTAAATCTTAAATTTTGTTTATAGGTTATTCTTGTTCGTGTCCTCCTTTTGAGTGCGTTTGTAATTGTAATACCGAAGAGAATTCTGAGCTATATCTTTTACCTCCTGAAATCGATTCAAGTCATCAGATGGACTGGTATAGCCAGCAACATCAATATCATAATAATAACAACCCGCAACATCAAAATCATCAACTCCACCATGACGAGAGTACGTCTTTAGAGCCTTATTTTCCTCCTCAGCCACCTCCTCCGGTGCTCCACGTCCAGCAGCATGAAATGTACGAAATGGCCCCTGTAAGCAACGAAATGTACCATCCAGTTTTTCCAAACAACGTCGAATGTGCTGCTTCCGGCTCGCCTCCCACTCTCCTCGACTTGGGCTCAGGAACCATCCATCGGCCCATCAAAGAAGAATGGCCCTTAGATGACCGACAGGTACTTTTTTCCAACAACTCCTTATTTTATAAAAAAATCTTTTTTTAGCAAATGTCTGGAAATTATCCCGAAGAATCTAAATGGTTTCCAAGCGACCCGTTGGCAGATCTGGACGTCCTCACAGGCGACTCTACAATGACTGAATCGTCGTGGACTTCTCAAGATTCCAATTACCAAAATCAGGAGCTCATCAAAAGTTGGTACCCGACTGAACAACCTGTTGTACCTCAAGAGCTCAAAAGTTCATGGAACCTACACCAGGACACCAACCCACAAGAACCTCTCAAGTCCTCCCCTTCGCACGACCCCTTTTTCCAATTCTCTTATTATCAGCCAATTAGTTTGTAAATGTAAAAAAGAAAATATTAAAATGTAGATAACATGTAAATACACTTAATGTAAATAATTTTAAAATTAAACAAGGCAAGTTTTTTTTCTTTTTCATAAATCAAGTTTTTTTTTTATAACCATACATGTAGCCTCCAAGTGCTGCTATCAGCTCAAATTTGAAGCCATTAAAATACTGCTCATGGGTGAAATTAGCAGGAATTCGAACTTTTAAAAAAACCAATTTTATTTACAGAAATATTTTGTACAATTCTCTGACAAAACAAAAAAATCTCGAAGCTCAAACTCATTTTTGCGGCATCTTAACCTAATGGTCATCTAATCACAACATTTAGAAGAAAAATACGATTTTAAACTTTTGACTCATTTAGACAAAACATTTCACTTTTAAGCTATTTACACAAAAAAAAAAACTTCAAGAAAAAAACACTTTGAGCCACTTAAATCTCTTATTTCTGGCAAGTAAAACAAAAAATATATAATCTATAGTGAACTACATGTACTAAATACCTTTATCACGAAAGTTAGGTATTTCTACATGCTTATTATGTTCACAAGCATTATTGAAGCCTGATAAGTACACTTCTCTATATAAACTAGACATATAACAACTAATATAATAGTTTTCGGAGAAAAAAAAATTAATGGTACACCTATTCTAAGGTTAACATTGAAATACTACTAACTATTGCAGAGTAAAAAAAAGAAAAAGGAACCAAAAACTATAATCTATGAAATCACAACAAAAAAATCACTGTTCTATCACAGAAATAAAAAAAAAAATGAAAATACCAGTACTTCTTAAAATAATTTTAAGAGAGCTATCAAAAATAAATTAATACTGGTATTTTGTGACTGATTTTGAATTCCTCCAGGGAGTCCTGAACTACTCAGGTACAGCAATGAAAATATAATTTTTTTTGTACTGCGATATTGCAAAGTCGATATTTTAAAATTTCATTTATTTGAAAGGCACTTCTGTTATTCCTACTTCTCCCCAGAGGTTTGAGAGAGAAAAAAAGGGAAACTTAATCACTATTCGATTTTCAAACTAAAAATCTCACGTTTTTGTCTTATCACAATTCATAAAGAAAAGTTTCTTTAAAAAAAAAAAATTAATAGTGCTCTTAGATTATGAATATTTACATTATTTTAAAAAATCCCTTAACCAAAAGAAAACTATGACTTGAACAAAGTTGACTGAGTTTAGATTAAAAAAAACTTCTTTAGATGCTGCCCACTGAAGAACCCATGGAAGAGCTGCCTTGAAGGGTTGAGTTAGTCGATTGGTTGATTCTTTGAATTTTGGATATTGGGGCAACATTTACACGGTAGAAACGGTGCAATTTGGGAACATTGTAACGATTGGTATCCTGTAAAAAAATTAATATAAAGTTGGAAAAAAAATGTTCTTACTTTTTTGGTCTGACAAAAATCCCTATGAACGACTTCTCCTATGCAGTAGAACCTCCTAGGATTTGTGCCTAAAAAATTAATTTAGAAAAAAGTTAATGAAAATATGAAAAATTACAATCCAGGCCAAGTTGTACGACACTTTCAGGGTCGAGATAATGGGGTCTGCCGCAGCCTTGAAGTATATCGTAACCCTTCCTGGTTTCGTTCCAGTAAACCAAAACTATCTCACCCAATTTGCATCTGAAAATTTCGATTATTTTTTGAACTTTTGAAAAAATTTCAACTTACGATCTGATACAAATTTTTCCTTCGTCGATTAATTCATTTGTGCTTTCAGACTGGAAAAAAAAAATAGATTTCTTATTAACAATTAGGCAAACTTTGGGAGAGAGGTATGAGGAGGGTCTAGGGTAATTATACCGTAACTTCTACAATTTTTGACCAATTTTATCGATATTGATACCATCGGAAAGCTATTTTAAAGAACTTTACAACGGTATAGATAACAATGAAATCGGTCCAAATTTATGGAAGTTATAGGCATTTAAAGGTAAAATTGGCTTACCAGTCGTTCTTTAACCATTCTATGCTTCCCGGATGTGCGGTCCGGACTAGTGGCGGCATCTTTGCTGCTGCAGCTTGAAGAAGTGTCGATAGTGACGATGGACGAGGACGGACTGAGACTACGAGGGAAAGCCGAATTACTTTTATAGACATTCAACTCCATTTTGAGTCTTGAATTTTCTTCCTCGATTTCCCTCAAACGGATCAATAACGGATCCGTGTTTTCATTCTGCGATCGTAAAAATGATTCTTTTTGGGCACTCAAATTGGCACATTCAGCCTCCAAGAGGTTTATTTGTTTATCTTTTTCTTGACTTGCTTGACGAAGAGCTTCATTAAAAATGACCTAAAATGGAATTTAGAAAACCCTCGAGAAAACAATGTTTTTACTTGTTTTTCACTATCTGAACTAATTTTGGCATGCGATAACTCCCTTTGGAGTCGTTCTTCCCAACGCGATCTTTCTTCATTCAAAAGTTTGTCTTTTTCAGCCAATTTTTCTTCTAATTGAGAAATCAAAGATTCTTGGTTGCTGACATCCATGAGATCGCGATTCTATTAAGAAAATATTAATGGGACATTAGAAAATTATGGACTTACTACTCTTTCGTGAGCTAATTCGTTCATTGATTTTTCTAACGAGAGCGAATAATAAAGGCGAGATCTGTCTCGCATTGCTTCGATTTCAATCTTGTGATTCATGTTCATCTGATCAATCAAAGCTTTGTTGGAAACCCTTTCGGTCTCAAAATTCTTCTCCGCTTCTTCCCTCGACATCCTTTCCCTTTCTTCAGACTCGAGGGCCCTTTTAAGACCATTTTCTAGTTCAAACTTAAGCAACCTTTCTCTATCAACTTCCTCTTGTTTTTCTTTCAAAGCCTACAAAAAAGTTGAACAAAAATAAAAAATTTTGTAAGTAAAAACTGACCAGTTCTAGTTTTTCGTTGTGTTCTTTACAAGCAGAAACGATTCTTTGAAATAGGCAGTCCAATTCCGATCTTTCGCAAAGTACCCATTCTTTTAATTGACCCATGTTGCTTCTAAGTTCGCCGATTGCTTGCTCGACTGCGGTGTTTATGTTGAGAAGTTGGGCCTTCAAATTAGACCGAAGTTCAATCTTAAAAAAGAAAAAGTTAATTGTTTATGGATGAAAATATAAAAATTACTTCAGTTTTGTTTAGTTCGCTTGGGCTTTGTCCGACTTTTTCGAATTCTTCGGTGTCTGTTTCAGATTCGAACCCTCTGTCGCTGCTTATGGGTTGAGTTGTGTTCGCTGATTGGGTGATCGATTGGCTGTTCTCGGCCGGCTGAAGGAGTGCGGGGTCCAAATTGCTGCTGAGACCTGCGGCGGAAACCGCTTGAACGATGCGATCTTCGATGCTGGCGGCGGGACCGCTGGATCCTTCAGCTTTCAAATTAGTTATCGAGCGATTGAGGAAGAATTGGGTTATCATAGTCAGGTCGGGAATCGAAAGCGAAAGAGCCAAATCGGGAAGCTCCGTACGAAGACGGTCAATATCCTCAACAGAAAGCTATAAAAACAAAAAAATTTAAGGTCAAACTTCTTGGAATTATTTATAATATTGGGATGTCCATATTAATTCAATTTCAATCTCGGAGTTGGGACCAGACTAGGGGGTTCAAAGGCCACTCAAGAGCCTGCTAGGCCTAACTATAGCAGAGAATGAAAAAGAATCACATTTCATACTCCAAAATAGATATAATGTCTTTTTTTAATGTTTGACTATTCTTTATCCACAAAGATTATAATCGTAATCATAATCAAAGTATGATTACGATTACGCCCAACTCTGCTTTTACATTCTCTCAAGGCTGAGGGGTTTGATAGCACCCAATGGCCCGTAAAACCTCCTTGCCCGGTCCCAACTCCGGGAGTAGAAAAGGTTAATCTATAATCTCTTATGTCGGGCTCAGCTTAAAAACACAGAAATATCTAATTGTCTGCGTCCTCTGTACAATTCCCATTTATTTTAGTCACTGAATTCAAAGCAAAATTTTATTTCTTAAAAATAATTGAATGAAAAGTGACTTACCTTAGGCAGTTCGGAATCGAACAGGGGAGGCGCTTGAGTGGCGAAAGGCGGCGGCGAATCTTCAAGACCGGGGAAAAGCGAAGACAAAAAATGACCCTCGAACTGACTTTGAAAATTTTTCCTCCGAGCAACCTCTTCAGAATGAACGGCACATAACTGGCACGCCAAATCGTTCGCCCACTAAAAATTCAAATGAGCGAAAAACGACAAAGTTGAACATTTCACTTACGACTAAAAACGCCTGAGAGAAAGCACGTCGACGGACAACTTCAGCCACAGCCGTCAAATAAACATTCGGCGCCAAATGAATTTGCGACAAAACCTCCAATTGTTTACGCAACCTTTTTATATTCTCATGAAACATCACAAGTTTTGTGTCCAACTCGCAAATTCGACTTTCAACAAACATAACCCACCTAGAAAAAAATGAATAAAAAAAGCTTTTTTTAATTTTAAATTTTACTTGAGCCTATGATAAAGGTTTGTTGATAGCTCTTGCTTTGCTTTGATACACCTCCTTCTGATATCCATGAGCTGATGATGGTTTTTCAACATGACAACTAATTGGCGCTTATGAGACATACAGAGGTCAGGAAGGATGCTTGCATCTCCAATGTTGGTCGCTCTCGTTTGATTTAAAAGAAAAGCCTTTAAAATAATTAAATTAAATTAAGTAAATTAATTTAAATTACTTGTGCTAAATCAGTCTGTTCTTGAACAATTTTTTTTGTTTCGACTCTAAGCTGTTCGAGACCATAAAGTCGATCGCCGAGGCCTTTGATCTCCCTCAGTTCGCTCTGAGTCGCAGCATCCAAAGCGGATCTCACTTCAGATTTTAACGCTTCCAGCACTTTTTCGTCAAACTGATCCAAACCCTTTTTACACTGCTCCGAAACTTGATCTAAGCTCGACTGGCTATCTTTAGATGAGATCCATTGTAAAAGAGTCTGCGGAGCATTATTTGAAGTTGAAGTTTCCAAATCGTCTTTCTCCATAAGAGCAGGCAGAACGGGAATTTTCGAAAGCGTCCCCACATCGCTGTTAAAGCTCTCAATTATATTCATATACTGATCTCTAGTATCAAGATGCTGCTTAAAGCTAGCTTCGAAATTTTCACTCCTCGATTTAAAAGCGTGGGAAATATCATCCAAATTCGCTATCACAGCCGCCCATCCTGAAATTTTTATCATATTGAATGAATACCAAAGATCAATTACAACATATTAAGCAGTCTGAAACAGATAAGGTTTGATAACCTACATTTTTTTCTAACAAACAAAATATGAAACGCAAATTTAAAGTAAACACGAGATGACCCTGAAATCGATGTATGAAAAAAATGACCCAGTGCGAAATTTCATTTATAGATAAGCTACTACTCAGCAAAAAAAAGAAATGATGTATTTACTATATAAATTTCATCATTTTGATTAAATTTTTGATTTAAACGTCACCTTGCTGTTGCATATGTTGATCGTGAACGAGTTTTTCGCATATTTTGGCTTGTGTGCGGGCCAATTCGCAGAACTGCTGAGCTAATTGAGATCGTACAGCTAAAGTTTGCTTGGAAGGTGGTAAATTTAATGACATTTCGACTTCATCTTTTAAATCTGGATCTAAAAACAAAAAGCAACTAATTATTAGGAAAAAAACAAATTTATTAGGATTAGATTTCTTCCTGTAAAAGGTACATGACATTGAAATAGTTAAAAAGAATGGTGGAACACCTTAACAAGTCAAATGGCCTTGCCATCTACTCATCTATTTAATGGCTGGTTAAAGACCAAAAGTAGCTTTTTTGATTCGAAAATTATAGGTTTAAACCTAATTTTTGAAACAGAAATGACTGCTTTTTTATCTTCTACGTATAATCATAAAAAAAAATTGTAATCTTTCGTTTGAAAAAAAGTTTAATATAGACAGTATGTCACCGGTTATCTGAGTAGAATTGTAAATAGAGCCTTGAGACGGTGTAAATTGAATTTCTAACCGGTAGTTATGAATATGAAATAAGAGTTGGTAAATAATTACCTGAGCCGTAGTCTACACTGGGGTTAGGAGGAGTTGTGCTTTCGATGGTAGATTTGCTGAAAAGGAAGATCGGGTTGGTGTCCGTGCCTGCGGAATAGGAGCAAACTCGAGCGTTCGGTTCCAGGCATTCTCCACCGCTCACAAGCAGAACTTGCTTTTCCACCGATATACCGCAAGTTCTCTGGATCGCTTCTTTAAGCTGGCCAACGCTGAAGAAATAAATTTACACATAAAACCATGAAAATAAAAATCCCTGAGTATCAGGGGTGCCTTTCCAACAGCCTAAAGGGGCCCAAAACAGATTAGAGGGATCCAAACCAGACTAAAAGGGCCTAAGCTAGGCAAGTGGGTCCAAACCAGGCAAAAGGGTCCAAACTAGAAAATCCGCTAATACAAAAGGGGTCCAAACTAGAAAATAAAGGGGTCCAAACTAGAAGGTAAAGGGGTCCAAACTAGAAGTGAAGGGGTCCAAACTAGAAAGTAAAGGGGTCCAAACTAGAAAGTGAAGGGGTCCAAACCAACCAAAAGGGTCCAAGCTAGAATAAAGGGGTCCAAACTAGAAAATAAAGGGGTCAAAACAAGAAAACCCGCTAATACAAAGGGGTCCAAACTAGAAAATAAAGCGGTCCAAACTAGAAAATAAAGGGATCCAAACTAGCCAAGTGGGTCCAAACCGGCCAAAAGGGTCCAAACTAGAAAGTAAAGGGGTCCAAACTAGACAATAAAGGGGTCCAAACTAGAATAAAGGTGCCCAAACTAAACTAGAATATAAAGGGGTCCAAACCAGAATATATAGGGGTCCAAACTAGAACGTAAAGGGGTCCAAAATAGAAAGTGGAGGGGTCCAAACCGGCCAAAAGGGTCCAAACTAGAATAAAGGGGTCCAAACTAGAAAGTGAAGGGGTCCAAACAAGAATAAAGGGGTCCAAACTAGAAAATAAAGGGGCCAAAACTAGAAAATCCGCTAATACAAAGGGGTCCAAACTAGAAAATAAAAGGGTCAAAACTAAAATAAAAGTGTCCAAACTAAAGTAGAATATAAAGGGGTCCAAACTAGAATATAAAGGGGTCCAATTTAGAAAGTAAAGGGGTCCAAACTAGAAAGTAAAGGGGTCCAAACTAGAAAATAAAGGGGTCCAAACTAGAAAGTAAAGGAGTCCAAACTAGAAAATAAAGGGGCCTAAACTAGAAAATAAAAGGGTCCAAACTAGAAAATAAAGGGGTCCAAACTAGAAAATAAAGGGGCCTAAACTAGAAAATAAAAGGGTCCAAACTAGAAAATAAAGGGGTCCAAACTAGAAAGTAAAGGGGTCGAAACCAACTAAAAGGGATCCCAACCGCGTAAAAAGGTCCAAACCAAACTACTAATAAAAAATTTTTAAGAAAGTGCTGAGTTAGAATACCAAATGTTGTTTTGGCTCAAAAAATTGTTTCATGGGATTTTTGTAAAAAGGGCATCCTTTTACCCTTATCATGCCAATGGCTTATTTGTTCCAATTTTCAATAAAATAATATTTGGCGAAAACAAGCGAGTTGTTTATTTCTGACAAGAGGTGATTCAACTGTAAATAAAAACATCATGCGAGTAGTGAATGCGTAGATTTGAGGAAGGGATAAAAACAGACACGAATTTCAGAGAGGGGGAAACAGGCCTAGAATGCAAAACGTTTCGATCAATTAAAAAAAGTGGGATAACCAACAGAAAATTGTAAAATAAATACTAAAAAAATTTATCGACTTTTTGTCGACCTTCATAAAACATTTCCTTGAACCAAGATCACATCCCAAAAAAGGCATAACAGGATCTAGACGGTAAAAAAAAGAATTCAGGGACTAAATAAGGTATAAAATGCAAAGAAGGCAATTTTAATTCTTTTGTCTCCATAAACAAGGAAGGAAATATAAACATTGCTAGGCTAAAAAGGTTTTTTTTTTAGTAAAAAGCAAACATTTCGAAGCAAAGACCCCATAGAGTCATTGACCAAATAAAATTGATTTTTTTTTCCTTTGAACATTTTCCATTTTATTGAAAAGTTAAAACAGATTAAAATTTATTCACTTTCCTTTTGTATTGTGTAGAAGGTACTTTCTAAATTAAAAATAATATTGAGATTCTGACCTTTTTATTTCATTCGCATTTAGAGAAGAAATATTTCATTTTGCAGGAAAAGAAATTAATGAAATCATACCTTGGAGAATTAAGCTAAAATGAAAATTTTTCATCCAAAAAGTATAGAAAGGGTCCCCCCCCCCACGATGTGGCAAAAAAAGTTTCAAATCGAAAAACCAACCTCAAATTCATATTTTCCACCCTAATAACAGCCTTCCACATTTTGGGCAAAAAAAAAAAAAAGTAGGCAAAGGGTCCCCCCCCCCCTTGGATGTGAATGAAAGTCAAGAATAAAAATTAATTTTAAAAAATTTCAACATTTACCTTTCGAGGGCCAAGTTGATGTCAAAAGTCATCATCGTCCCAGTGTCGACGTGAAATATGAAAAGCATTTTGATTTTTTTCTCTTCTTTATTTTAGGATTGAAATTGTTTCAAATACTGCACTTGAGTCTTTTTATGAGCTAGACAAAGCTCGTTTTACCCGTCAATCTAACATCTTCTGAACCTCTCGCTCCTCGCCTTCTGAAATAAAGAAATAACAATGATAAGAATGAAATAAACGTAATTTATAAAATAGGTTTTAAGTTCACATTAATCAGTGTCAATAAACGATATCTTTCTCTGAGGAAGTCCATTCATTTGTTTTTAGAGCCAAAAATAAATAAACAGAAATGAACTAAAAAAACCGTAAAATCTTAAGTTTGTCTTTCAAAATGATGGAATTTTCGGTTTAATTATGAGCCATTCTATACTATTTTATAGGTTGGAACCATTATTTTCCCAAAAAATAACTTCTTTTTTGTCCCTGAGATTTTGGTTTTCAGTCTCAGGATTCCTAATGGCACAAAAATATTTAATTGACACTTGCACAACATTGTAAGAAAAATGACAAGGCGATTTTTGAAAAATAGAAGAGAAATAATTTGAGTTAATTTGTTACTTCTTGGCAAGGAAGCCAGGAAATGACCGAAAGTGCATGCTAGTTTGACCAAGGTGAAATTTAAAAGCGTTTGATCTCTGAAGAAACCGAAAATTGAGTTGGAAAAGATAATTTTAAAAAAACGCATGCTTAGGTACACAAGATAACTAATTCCTTTGAGATAACTATCATTGCACCTAATTGCTAAGGTTTATTCATTGGAAAATTTTAAGGTCAGTTTCATTGTCAAGTGAAATTCTGGTTGCGAAATCAACAGGAAACTTGGTATAAATTAATGAGTTAAGAATTCTTAAAATAGAAAAAATGAGAGCGTTTAAAGAATACATACAAAAAGAAATTTTAGGTCAGAAATATTGAGTTGAAAACTAGTGAAGAGCTTGTGGGTCATCGCCTCATTGGGTGAGAAAAAAAATTATCATCCCAATGAGTCATAAAACATGAAATAAAAAAATTTATTATAAAAGGAAATGGGGAAAACCAGGACAAGAGTTTTGGAAAATTTTCTCGGTCGGTTTTCCCTAATCTTTTAGGGTCACATCTGTCCCATTTTAGAGAAGTTAACTTTATCTGCATAATTTGACGTTTATAATTTGGGAGATTTGCGGCCAATTAGGCTACTTCAATTTAAGCCCAAAAAAGCAACCTAGAAGAGATATGGGCCAATGGCAGATTGGACGATTTGAAGACAATTTCTCAGAAAAGGTTTGGACCCTAAAATTGAAGAGTTTTGACAGTTGGAAAGATTTGCTGCAAATTTGGCTATTCCATTATACGCCCAATGAATAGGGAAGATAAAACGCCAAATTTTTGAAGAGGGCCAAACTAGTCTAAAATGGGTCTAAACAGTCAAAACTTTGGTCCAAGCAAATCAAGAGGTGGTCCAAACCACATATAGGGGTCGAAATCAGCTTAATGGGGTCCGAACTTCATCACGGATAGTTGGTCCCAAAAAGTCAATAATAAAAAATAAAAAAATAAAAACCATGCCATACATGCATAGGGTTCCGATCAGCCAAAAGGGGTATTGCTTTCTTCCTGTGGGTCCAAAAAATGGGTCCAACCAGTCTAAAATGGGTACAAACCAGTCTATAATGAGTCCAAAACAGTCTAGAATGGGTGCAACCCAGTCTACATAGGTCCAAATCAGTCTAGAATGAGTCCAACCCAGTCTTCATGGGTCCAAATCAGTTTAAAATGGGTCCAAAACAGTCTATAATGGGGTCATAACCAGTCTATAATGGGTCATAATCAGTCTATAATGGGTCATAACCAGTCTATAATGGGTCCAAACCAGTCTATAATGGGTCCAAACGAGTCTAGAATGGGTCCAAACCAGTGTAGAATGGGTCCAAACCTGCCTTGAATGGGTCTAAACTCAAAACAAGTGTAAAATGGTTCCAAACCAGTCTAAGTCATAACCAGTCAATAATGGGTCATAACAGTCTATAATGGGTCCAAACCAGTCTATAATGGGTCCAAACCAGTCTAGAATGGGTCCAAACCTGCCTTGAATGGGTCTAAACTCAAAACAAGTGTAAAATGATTCCAAACCAGTCTAAGTGGGTCCAAACTGTCTAAATGGGTACCAACCAGTCCAAATATGTAAGTCCCAACCAGTCTAATCGGGGGTCCAAACCAGTCTAAAACGAGTCCAAACCAGTCCAAAACGGGAAAACCACCTCCACCACCAAACCTACTTCCTGGCATCTTAAAGTGGGCCCAAACCCTTTAAAAAGATCCCAAACAAGCTAAACAGGGGTCCAAACAACAAGAACCTCTCTCAAGGGGACAACCAATTGAAAAAGAATCCCAAACCAAAACTGTGGACTGGTTTTGTGATGAAAACGTTATAAATATTCCTTCTGCCCCAAAAACTTCAAGGTCCAAATCATACAAAAATAACGCCAAAAAACTGCCTCGAGTTATTTCGTAAGGTTTGTTCCTCTGCACACCTCCAGAGGAAATTCGCTCTATCGGAAGGCTGCACCACTGATATATTTTTTTTATACAAAAAGATATTCCGACTCTTTGTTCTTTTTCCACGCTACGTCGTTCTATTTTAGTGCCCTTTTTTCCAGAGCGATTTTACTAATTGGGAACTTCCTAAACCGTCCCAAAAACACAATTTTCCTTTATACGACCAGACGGTAAATACGAGATAATTCCCTCGCTCTCCGACCTTTAGAAAATGCCATAATTTGTTTGACCTGAAAAAACTGAATTTATCAAAAGACAAAGAATTCCCGTTATTTAAAACGCAGTAAAAATCGACTCGTTAATTCCTCGTGTTTGATCAGAATTCCAAACAGAAAAAAAATGATGAAATAAAGAACGAAAAAAGAATAATGAGAGGCCCACGGGGCAATAAAAATGAGACGACGAAGGTCGTTTTTGAGAACTCCGCCACAGCTGATTTACCAAAACAACAAGACAAAGACGCCAAGAAACGTAGTCCCACATCAAGGACTTATTTGTTTATAACTCATTTTTGATCAAACAAAATAAAGGATGAATAATATAAATGCCTTACCTTTTTTTTCTTTCACGATAATCTATATATAGAAGGAGTATTTTAAAAGATTCATGACAGGAGTCGCCAAATTGTCTGTCAAACTTCAGCTGATCCCCCCCGAATGGGCAAGCGCACAGGAAACGAAAACAAAACAATTCCCTCAGGGTAACTTTCACTTGATCAATAACGATGAAATATTATAGAATTCACTCGAATAAAATATAAATAAGACGTCTTTTTTTAAATAAACTAAAAAAACTACGTCTTCGTTTAATTACGTCTCTTGTTGAAGTCGAACTCGCCAAAAATATTGGCAAAACATCGCTGGGCTTGTGGGTGGTGGGGATGGGTTCGAGTGGGGAGATGAAGGTGGTGGGACTCGGAAGGTCGAGCTCTCTAGCCGCCTAATTTGAAATTTTTTTTCTCCGTCTGTAGTGGGGTATCCTGAAATTTCGCCTCAGAAGAAATAAAGGCGCAATTAAACGGTGCGGAAATGACACCGACGTTTCCGGGGTAGGTTCTCTTTTTCAAGGGCGAGGTTTCAAAAATGGATGCCTATTGCCTTTTGCTTCGAAAAGAATCTTTCCTGTAAAGCCTGAATTTGTCTGATAAAATCCATTTCTTGAGCAGGTGCAGACTGGCCCGGCTCATGGCGTGGGGTCCTGATGGGCGAATTTGGCCCAAAGGCTTTGGGAGAACGAAAATTCTGCGAAATTTGAAAGAAATTCCGTTTTCCAGAAGGGATGCTGCCAAGGATATTAGACACCTGGGTGTTTAGTATCCTTGGGATGCTGCTGGGCCGGTCATCCCGATTTTGATCCTTTTTTGGACACCAGTTTAGCTTGAATTTTGATCTTTTTTAAACACTAAAGGTCCTTTAAATCAGATTTTGTTCCTATACAAAAGGGCACCTTTTAGCTTGATTTTTGATCCTTTTTGGTAGGGGTTTACCTCGATTTTTGGACATTAGGGACCCCCTCCCCCCGTGCCATCTTTTTTTGAAGTCATCCCCCAAAAAAGAGGACCAACTATGTAGCAAAAGTAGGGCACACGAAATGTCGACAAGCCACACCCCCTAAATTCAAGTTTGATGTGTCCACTTCCTGAAAGGTCCGGTCCTATAGAGAAGATTTCCTTACGAGCTTCAGTATGTAACATCGATGGGTCTAAACCAGCTCAGAAACTGGAACTGAAATATTTGGAGAAAGTTTCTTCAGGGCAGCATTCCGAGCAAAAAATTTGTTTCATTGTTGCACGTATTAGGGTGGTAAACATTTAAAAGGACAGACAACGTTTTGCTTCTTCTTGTAGGCCAAATTAAGGCTTTCAGAATAATGATTTATTTATTCAAATTATTAAAAAAAAAAAAGGCACTTATTTGCAACTCGGCCGTGTAACTAAGTTCGTTCAACTTATTGACTGGCCTTCGGAATAATTGAAGCAAAAACTGTTTTGGGGATAATGCACTCCTTATATAACCAAAAGTCAATAACAGTCAATATTAGGAAAGAATGTAACATCTTTGAATTAATTAATGCATTTAGTTCCGAATTTGAATGCATTTTAAAAAGTCAACAACCCACAATTGAATATTTTTAGCTATGTAATTTATTTCGAAAACGTTAGACTAGAGAAATAGGTAACCCTTCTGGGGATTCACAAAGTAAGCTTTCCTGTTTTTCGTCCCATTTGCTTTTTAAAACACTGTAGAGTAAAAACATAGAGAACCTATGAAATTCCGTCCATCTATGGCTATTTTTAAAAGCTTTTTTGTACCGACCTAAAGCTACGGACACTCGTTTAGAAACTTTAGAAGCTTCGGGGAAAAAATGTTTTCATTTCTAAACGTTAGCAGTATTTTGAGACAAAATATTTCGAGTATATGTACTCAACTCAAACGAGACATTTTTAGCTCCCCTTTTTCTTAGCTCCCAGTAGACCGATTGACAAGAAATTTGTGCCAGATCTTAAATGATACGAAAACGCCACAAATTTCATAGGATCACAGGAAACTGAAACGTCCGTCCCTTTTGAGTTGGTCCACTCTGTTTTGTATCTGAGTAGGTTTGTACCACCATTTTGTTTTGGGGGTGCTAAATCTGAATCAGAGTTTTGATAACAAACTTTAGGCCAATTTTCAGTATTTCCCAAATACATAACTCGAAAACTACAAAACCTAGTGATACATCATGAAGATGAGGGGGAAGCGTTCCCTAGGACGCTACTACCGATTACCGAATTTTCTGGTTAGAGTCCTAGGAAATCTGGAAGAGTCCTAGGAAATCTGGAAGAGTCTCATTTCTAAGTGACCGAAATGAACTACCTACGTCATAACTCATAATATACACTCTCATTTTACGGTGATCCCTCTCGGATGGAAGTCTGTGCCATTTGTAAAAAATGCGCTGTGAAAAAGCGTATCCAAGCAAGGACGTCCTTCCCAGAAGTCTATTTTTGTTTGTTTCCAACTCAAGAGATCGCAGCACTTTCCGGCCCAAAAGTTGTTACCTTTTTCTTCAATGTTTTGGGAACTAAAGATGGTCCGAAAAATGGTCTTTTGGAAGCATACATTCAGGGGCGGACTGGCCCGGGGGGGGGCGCCCCTCAGGTCATGTTTTAGGTAGATTTTTTTAGCGTTATTTTTGCTCAGTGGCTCCCAAACTGGAGGCGGCCCCCCCCCCTTAGGGGGCGAAAGCTGTCCCCAGGGGGGGTGTGTTTTTTTGTGTGCAAATATCCCCAAAAATAATGGAAAACTTCAAAATCATCATTTGTAAAGCCTAATTTTCGTAAAAAAAAAACCTCAAAATCAACATTTATAAAGCCTAATTATCGTCAAAAACCTCAAAAGCAACATTTGTAAAGCCTAATTTTCGTCAAAAAAACCTCAAACTCAACATTTATGAAGCCTAATTTTCGTCCAAAAACCTCAAAATCAACATCTAAAAAGCCTAATTTTGGTCAAAAAAACCTCGAAATCAACAAACCAAATTTTCGTCAAAAACATCAAAATCAACCTTTTTAAAGCCTAATTTTCGTCAAAAAACCTCAAAATCAACATTTATAAAGCCAAATATTCGTGAAAAACCTCAAAATCAACATTTGTAAAGCCCAATTTTGGTTTAAAAAAACCTCGAAATCAACATTTTATGAAGCTTAATTATCGTCCAAAAACCTCAAAATCATCATTTATAAATGCCTAATTTTAGTCAAAAAAACCTAAAAATCTCAAAATCGACGTTTTAAGTGCAATTTCTTTTGTCAAAAACCTCAAAATCAACATTTTAAAACCTAAATTTCATTCAAAACCTCAAAGTTAACATTCAAAACTTGGGGGGGGGGGCAAAGGTTTTAATTTGTTTAAAAGGGGGGCGCACTGTGAAAAAGTTTGGAAACCTCTGTTTTTGCTGAATATATTTTTCTAAGAGCCAATTTTCTGCGACAACCGGGCGCCCCCTTAACTGAAAACCCACCCACACCCTAAGGTCCCAGTCCGCCCCTGCATACATTTATCGTACATATTCGTGCTAAGTAGGTACATATTATGTACTGTGCTTTTGCAAAATTTCTGTATTAGAGAAGAATATAATATCCAATATTTCATGTCAATTTGTTCTCATGAAGCCGAGGTCCCTACGAATCCTTAAAAAAGGGAAATTTCTCAAAAAGTGGCCTCCTAAGGTCCTACCCAGTACATATATGGTGCAAATTTGGGAGACTTGGTGAAGATCGGTGGTGTTTTACCAAAGTCTCCTTTTTTGGAAATTTGGCAAAATCTCCCTAATCTCCTAATGAGCTATCCTGTGTGTATAGTGTATAATGTAAACATCTATGCAGTGCCGGCTTTACAGAATTGGCGCCCCTGGGCCAACAAATACAAGCGCCCTGGTGTCCCCCCCCTCTAAATCCCTATTTTATCTAAATATGGTAGGTAGGTAGATATGTAAGAAAAAAACGTAGTAGGTTATAAAAAGTTAGTAGGCCCAAACTTGACAATTGGACTACTTCAAGTGATCCAAAATTGCGTATTTGGACTACTACAAGCTGCCCTACCTCGCCAAATTGGACTACTAGAAGGGGTCCAATATTTTCAAATTGGACTACTAGAAGAGGTCCAATATTTTCAAATTGGACTAATAGAAGAAGTCCAATATTTTCAAATTGGACTAATAAAAGAGGTCCAATATTTTCAAATTGGACTACTAGAAGAGGTCTAAACTTTCCAAATCGGGCTACTTCAAGATGGCCCAAACTTGCCAAATTGGACTACGTCAAGTAGTCCAAACTTGGACTACTTAAAGAAGGTCCAAACTTGCCAAATTGGACTAATGGCAGCGGTCCAATATGTCCCGATTGGACTACTTCAAGCACTCCAAACTTTACTAATTGGACTACATATTTATAATTTTTTTACCTCACAAGGTACCAGGTTTTATTAATTTTTAAAGCTTTTTTTTAGCGAGTTTTTTTATTTTTCTTGCGCCCCTCTCAAGAGTGTACTAAAGGCCCCGGTTTTAGTTTTCTCCGATTATCTCCGGTTCTACTCAAAAAATTTTAACAATTTTAAATTTCGTTGATTTTTAAGGCGGAGACGACCATTATTTTTGTTTGTTTCTGAGTCAATAGATCGCAGCACATTCGGCCCCAAAAGTTTTTTCCTCGTTTTGGGCACTAAAAATGGTCCGATTTTTTTTCTGAAAAGCGCATTCTCTTTGATTCGGAAAACTCTAGACTGATCTGAGAGCACTTTTTCCGAAAAAAATTTTCTTCCGGAAAATCGGGA